>JBBPBX010007646.1:52540-64629 GCA_038048925.1 Garcialebias charrua | reverse complement strand
TGTCTGTTTGTTTTAATTTGAATTCTTGTCAACGTAGTTATTAAATCAGAGCTAATATCGATACAAATGTTTAATGTACTTTTATGATAATTTCAATAAAAGGTCTATTTTCTAGTGGACCAACATAAGTTGAAGTCTCTCGTGAAATTATATTTTTCCTAGTCACAGTTAAAGCAATTTAATACCGGAAAAAGGGTGAACTCGCGAATTGGTGGTAAGTTTGTGCAGATAAACTGCTCAGACCTGCGCATCTAAAATATAGGTAAGTCAGTAAACTGACCAATAAGTCCTATATTATTACAATAATGGTGGCCCTGTAAGTGTTTAAATACCTTACTGTGTCTATATTGTTACACATGCGATAAATTGATTTATTGTTTATCGCGACAAGCCTACAATAGACTATATGCCACGGACTTCCGTTCCAGCACTCCCGCAGTCATGAGCCGGACCGCGCACTTCCGGTTAGCGGGAAAGACACAAACATAAATGAATAAATACAATTAATAAAACATCTGCAACCACACCAATAATAACTCCATACCCATATAAATCCATATAAAATCATGGCGACGTTCCCCCTATGGATAGCCGCGATAAATTTTCGCCGAAACCCCCTCTCGGAACAGCTGTTCCCACCAGTGGGCGGACACAACGGAACTCACGTGTAGTGCCGGTAGCGCGCAGCCGCTTCCCGTTTCGGGTCGTTATGATGGTCTGCTACTAGGAGCTAACGCTAGCAACAACGGCAGTGGATGGGACCCGGAAGTGGTGGATGTGTCCAATATTTTACCGGAAGTACGTCACGACCCCCCGTGGCATATAGTCTATTGACCAATGAATACAGGGGTGGAGTGATAGGTACGGTAGTTACAGCCAGTTATGAATCTGAGCACACCATGATAGACAGCATCCAACATCTGTAAGGTGCTTGCAGGAGCACTCTTGTAAATAATGTTGGCACAGTCAACGGAGAGAAGTACCAATTTGAGACAGAACAAATTGACTGGATGATGTCGAATGCAGACTAAAAGCTCAAAAACCTTAGCAACTGATCTGGCTTGACAATAAACAACTCTGCCGTCAGCATAAAAATGTAAGGATACATCAGGAATGATCTGACCTACATTACTTATATACAGGTAGTCCCCGACTTACGAGCGAGTTCCGTTCCTCCGACTATCTCGTAAGACGAAATCTTGTACGTCGGAACACGAAACACGTGTTCTCGTATGTCCGGATTTTCGGTCGTAAGTTGGAAAATGTATGCTAGCGCTACTACGAACACTCGTTTTTCATCACAAACGTTCATACTAGTTCATAAACATGCTCAGAAACTTGTTTCCAAATGGTTAGCTAACACACTTTCATCTAAAAACACATAAAAGTGCTGTATTTTCTGTATGTTCTTTACAAATTTACTGTTCGTTAGTGAGCTCGTAAGTACGGAACCTCGTAAGTAAGAGCGCTCGTAAGTCGGGGACCCCCTGTAGATTGTGAAGAGGGTGGGTCCTAAGACTGAGCCTTGTGGACCACCATTGTTGACAGATAGCTGGACGATTATGTTGAACACATTGCCTGAGAGATAATTAGAGAACCAACCAATAGTGTGATCTGAGAAACCAATTTCTGAGAGTTTATGACATGGTCTACAGTATCAAAAACTTTAGACAGGTCTAAATAAAGTGTAGAAATATTAGAGCAAGGCTGGACAGAGTTTCTTTTTTTAACAACAAAAGTTAGCTAATTTGTCTGCATTTGTAGATTTCCGGCATATGAAGATTAACCAATTTGTAATGATTCATGAACGTACACAATGTAAAGCCGCAATGGGTTTTTACATCTTTGTATGGGATTCATTATTTATTATTTGCTGCCCGTATATATTTTAATGCCTCAGATGGCTGGAAGCATACCAATATGTGTATTGTATTGGACACAGACCACATGCAACACCCTCATATGAACAAATAAACTTTGCTTTTACAGCACTTTGCCAAAAAGTTTCTAATGCATACCAAAATATTCACCCCAAGACGCCATCCATTTCCATTTTTGTCTTTTTTTCCCCCTACATTTTCTCTTTGTCCATCTCTGTAGCTCCCTGTCTACACTCAGACACACGTACATCAAGATGAATAAATTATTCAGTCCACGGTCCACCACTTTTAAGACAAAAAAAGCATTTCAAGTACAGGCCGGTGGGGTGTGGGGTGGGGGTAGGGGGTGTAAAACCCAACCACTTTGAAAGGGAACGCAATATTTATAGTGCCAAGTGATGCAAACATGTCCAAATCCTTAAACGTAGAAATGCTGATGTACACACTGGCACACAGACACAGGAGCACGTACACTTGTGCACATTAACGCTAAAGCACATATCAAACTATAAACAGCCCTTCAACCTTTAATGGGAAACAGGAGAGCCATCAGAATGTGAAGCATCCATGTTTCATCAGACATGATTTGAGAATAAAACCAGCAGATCTTATTCACAAATTAAAGTTCTTTTATTTCTTATTTTGCAAGATTCAAATATATGAAAATTATCAATTTTACTAATCTCGTGCAGTTCTAGTCTTTCTCTTAATCATTGTCAACTGGCTGGATAGTTATTGATGGTTAAGATAGGTGTTGCATGTCACCCTTCCTTAAAAAAAGTTATCTTAGAACTATACTTTTTATGAATGTATATCTGACTTGAGACTTGCATTAGTCAGTTCAAGCATGACACATTTTTTAATAAAAAGGAAATGTCACAGTCCTAAAGAAAACCTAGGAACTTCAATATAAACTAAATTAGAGAAATTACATTTCCTGCGAAAATGCTGAAGAGCTTGCTGAAAAACAGCTGAAATTAGCTAAAAACATGCTGAAATGCAGCTGAAATGGAAGAACGAGCCTAAATTAGCAGAAGAAAGCAGAAAGAACACACATTTCCTGAAATTGGTTCAAATACCGGTAAGCAGAAATTAGCAACAAAAAAAGAGTAAATTAACAAAAAAAGCTGAAATTACAAAAAAATTGCTTAAAAGTAGGTGAAAAGGCAGAAAGAAGCTTAAAATACGACAAGAATGTTGAGAGAGCCCACTTGTGCCCAGTTATGCTGAAAGAAGCAGATATTAGCACAAAAAGTGAAAATTACCTGAAAAAAAAACCCTGAAAAAATAAAATAAAAAATCTGCTACAAAAAAGGCTAAAAGAAGCTGAAATTACAAGAAGGAAGTGGAGAGAGCACATTTTTGTTGAATTATGCTGAAAAAGTCTAAATGAGTGCAATACATGTGGAATTAGCTGAAAAAGCTTAAATTAGCATAAAACTGAAATAGTAGAAAAAGCTGAAACTTGCTGAAGTAAGCTGAAAGGAGCAAAATAAGCTAAAATTAGCCAAAAGAAGTTAGAAGAAGCACAGAAATGTTTTAGTTAGCAGAAAAAATCTGAAAGGAGCACAAAACAGCTGGGAAAAAAACAGCTGAAATTAGTTGAAAGTAGCTGAAAATGTTGAAATTTGAACAAGGAAGCTGAAAGAAGTAGATCCAGAACAAAATGTGAAAGGGGCAGTAAAAAGTTGTAAAAAGTTGCAAACAGATGTAAAGTTATTAAGGTTGTAAAATAGTGTGAATGCTTCATCAACGGAGATCAATTCACACTATTGACTACAGTGGATTAGTGGTTTCTCATATTGGCAACAATAATACATTAAAACAGAAGTGAAGAACAACCTGTGCATGACATTTTCTTTGTCAGTCAACAGCTCAAAGTCAGTATTTTGATATGAATTGTGGTTTAGACATACAAAGTACAGTATTCAACCTACTTCTGGTTCATTGACATACTTAGTTGTCAGTTCATTACTTTTAATGTTTTAATGATTTACATTATTAGTGATTAGCGTATGTCTTAGATTTTTATAATATCGTTAGCGTTTGTTTAGCATATATCTTAGTGTTCATCTTAGATCCTTATATCCAGTTTCTCTTTATACTTTTTATTTTTGCTATTTTGAGGTGTAACTGGGACCTTGAGTACACAGTTTCGTTCCACCTCATGTACCACATGTGATGCGAATGACAATAAAGAAACTTTAACTTCCTATGTATCAGCGGTGTTCTGCAGTCATTCCAACACCCAGCAACATTGTACGTCAAGAATATTTTACTAGCCCAATGAAAAATACAAACTAAACAAATTTGTGAGCACATTTTTACACTAAAGTTAATAAAATCAGTTGTACATGTCCAAAAGACTAGAGTTAAATACCAATCTTGAATACTAGACATAGCTATAAATGTATTTGGGGTGTGGTACCTGATCTTACGTGTGCTGTAAAAAGGTCAACTTTTTGCACATGGCTGAAATGTAAAAGTGGATCAGGACAAAGATGTTGAATACAAAAGAAAAAAAATACTGTATTGATGTGGTTTTGAACACATTTGTGTATAAAGCAGTCATCCACATAGAATGAGCCAATGTTATAAGTTCTCTTTTTGTCATCTACACAAGAAAATACCCTGAAAGATGAGCCATCGTGTAATTGCCTGTGTGTGTGTGTGTGTGTGCATGAGTGTTTGTTGGTCTGCCAGTTATCAAAATGAACCATGATCAGATTTGTACGAGTTTCATCATTTGTTTTAAATAGGTGTGCACCAATTGCAATTTTCTGTCCGATCACCAATTTCTGCCGATTCCAATTTTGGCCGATACCTATTTTGTTTTACAAGCAGCACTGTCAGGTGTTATATGGTCACAATGCACCTTCAATTTTCCAATCTTATTTTATTGAAAAACATACCCCTGAACAACATCTTTGAACAAACTTGTTTTAACTAGCCATGAGGTAGTTCTCTGAAATATAAAGTTCAGACAATTGTTGTTAAAACAAAAAAACAACAACAAAAAAAATCGGTAAAATCGGTTTCTCATGCAAGTATCGGCCGATTTCCAGTTTCCCAAAATCAAGGAAATCCGGGCCGATTTATCGGTGCACCCCTAGTTTTAAAGAAACTTTTTAAGTCAAATCATTGAAAGTACATGTACAACTTATCTTTTTGACTCAACTCAATAGAAAGATGAACTTGGCCGCCACTTTGGCATACGGAAAAATGTCTAACAGTCAAATTTACAGTTGAGCTAATATTTGAGGTGATTGTAGACACGATTCATTGACAAATCCTATCCTGACTTCTAACAAATCATGAGAGATCATTCTTTAAAACTTTGGTATGGAAAGTGATTTGGATATGTGTTCTTTCAGGAATAGTAGTTTCATTTCTAAGAATTTGCCAAAAAATATAGTGTTTTTATTAAGAACTTAAATCCCAACAGTTTGCAAGGTGGCTGTTTTCTTAAATAACATAATTTTTAGTTAATATAATAATCAGTTCACACGGTACATGAACAAGTTAAATAATTCATAATTTTGACTTGTTTAGCTTTAGAAAGACAAATCTAAATTGTACTTTAGAACAATAAAAGTTTTCCTTCACAGCACTTTCCCAAACTGGACGACGGTCACAGATACGTCCTTCTTATTTGGAACTTAGTTAAAATTGTATGTACATTTTGTGACCAAATTAAACAATTTCACAAAATTAACGTTTTAAGTTAGAATATTCATTTACAGCAATTACGTTTACATTTTTACAAAACACACAAAGAAAAAAACAACACTTTGAGTGACCAAAGAACATCTTCAAAAGGAAAAAGGACTTCACAGGAATTCAACTTGATTGAAACTTGTCAAAGCAAACGAGGCAGAATGTAAAACGTTGTTTCAGAACAGTTCTCTGAAGTCTTCACTTTGATCTACCGGTACAAAGAACATCTTTTTAAATAAAATAATATTTTAAAAAAGCACAAACATGAAGATTTCCTTCATCTCTCCTTTTGTTTTGCGTCTTGGGTCTTCCCTCCGAGGTACACCAACCTGCAGGAAACTGGAACGAGAGCTTTTCATGGCGACAGTCATGTCTGCTAATTTAAAGGAACCCGTAACAGCCGGAGGCGGCTCCATCTGTTCAGTCGCTTTATTGACTAGCTGTGCACACATTTGGATGTGCATGTCAGCTCCGTTTCCCGAACAATAACTCTAATCTGTGTAAACAAGACTCGTGAAGGCATGTCTGCATTATGGTTCCCATCATTTCAACGTTAAAATAAAAATTACTACAGCCTTTCGGTAAAGCAAACATCTCCAGTGACAGCAACATTTATCCATTTTATGATTTAGTTCATTGTTTTTTAAGTTTGATGTTTGTAGCATAAAGTAGCTAATGGCAAAATGTTGGTGTTGTATTGGTTTTCTCTTTGCTTAACTGGAGCCAGAATAAATAGAAAGGTTTTACAGTAGCCCCTCGGTACTTCAAGGTTTGACTTTCACAAGACTTGTTATGTTATATCGCAGTTTGTCAACACGCATTAATATATTTAAAAAATAAATAAATAATTGTACAGGACACATGATTGTCAACTTTAATATTACTCACGTGATTGGCACAATACAGTAAAAACTTAACGAAAAAAAAAAAACCTCGGACAGGCGCCGCCATTTTGTAGTTCTCTCTCAATAAGCCTACACTGTATTCCCGCTCATAACGACTGCATTTCCCAGAAGCCGACAGTGCCCCACCCAGAAGCCCCATTTTTTTCCCCTACTGAAATGCAGTACAAGAGGGAAAGTTTTGATCTGATAAGAAAAGGTTGGGCGATTATCTGTTCAATCTAAATGTGATGTTATTTTTAAACAATGTTAAATACAGTATTACATATCTAGTGTTCTGTTTCTTTCCTCTTGTTTGTTTTAATGAATTAAAGTCAGTTTTAACTTGATTAAATGTTGTCATTTATTCAACCTTGTTACACTGTGTTCAACCCTGTTACACTGTGTTCAACCCTGTTACTTTATATGATGTTATGCATTTTTTGATAGTAATAACAAATATTGGACTAATGTTGATTGCACTATATGCAAAGTTTAGAGGACAAGTAGAAAACATAAAAAAGCCTGATCTAATGTTCATGCTAAAGTGTATTTTCAAGATTTATGAAGACTGTTCGTACATTAAGTTGCCATATTCCACTTGACAGTCAAATTATTATTATTTAGAATCAAATAAAATTTACTTGCAATAAGTTAGTTTACACAAGGGACAGGTGACAACAAAGGAACTGGAAGAATTAGTTTGATTATGTTTTAGAGTCATACTCATACAGGAATCTAATTGTTCCGTTATGTGGTGGAATTTAAAACAACCTAAGGAACAAAGAAATAACCAATAATGTTTGGGATTTCATTTATAAGGTGGGAAAATAACTTTTGTCAGAGGTTCAAATAGTTCTTCAAAAGTTGCAATGTTCAGAAACACAATTTTCTGTGGTATATTTTTCTGTAACCTGAGAACCCAAAATGCACCGAATTCAGAGAATCACCCTATTGCAGTGACTTCGGCGCCCAGCGGATGCGGAGACCCGCACGGAACCAGAGCAGAACCAGAGCAAAACCCGACCTCCAGACCCATCAGTGAATCTTGAGAGCTGGTAGCCAGCCCATGAGGACTTCCAAGGCCTGGAATAAATGGTAAATGGTAAATGGAGCTTACTTATACAGTACTGTATAGCGCTTTATAGCCCCCAAAGAGAGGCCCCAAAGCGCTTCACAGTACCAGCCATCCACCCATTCATACACACATTCATACATCGGTAGCGGTAAAGAAAATGTTTTTCATTTTTTGGAATTCCATGTTTTATTTTAGAAGCACATTCATATTTTTTTTTCTTTCCAAAATTGAAATTTTAGAAGAATTTCAGAAACTAGGAAAAAAAAAGTGCCATTTCAGAGGGCCTTAACAACTAATAAGAAATAAAATCGTGGCACTTAAATACAGTTTGTGGGGGGTATTTTTAACTGTACACATGGGGGTTTTAAAACCCCATCCTGGAGGTTTGCTGGTCTAAAGATTAATTGTTGTGACCTCTATCCTGTAAAATAATCTTTTTCTAGAAAAACCAAAAAGACATACATGTCAAATGCGCTTCTTACTTACTGACTCGGTTCACCTGGCTTACTGTAAAAAATTTAAAGGCCAGAAACATATGTACCCTGTAAGGTCTGAAAACCACATACCAGTAGTCTATTATTTAACTGGTATCAGCAGTTTGTAGGAGGTAAAATGTCAAGCCTTTGCTGTAGTAATAATAATAATAATAATGAATTCAATTTATAACGCACTTTTCATTAATGAAAATCTCAAAGTGCTACAAGGAGCAACAGAATTAAATTACAATAAAACAAATAATAAAACAATTAAAATCAATAACAATATCAGCTAAGATCAAAAGTAGAATCATGAGGAGGTAGAGTATGCTTGGTCGAAAAGAAAGGTCTTCAAGTCGCTCTTAAAGTCAACCACAGACTGTGGGGCTCTTAGACATTCAGGAAGAGAGTTCCACAGGCGGGGGGCAGCCACACTGAAAGCCCGGTCTCCCATGGTCCTTAATTTGGTTCTCGGAATGTGAAGGAGATTGCTGTAGTGGCAAAAGTATATTAAATTCACGTGAAAGCATGACCATGTGAAGGGAGCTGCTATTATGAGCAGGGGTTTCCTTGAATGTATTATTACTTTAACACAGCAAACTGACAAAGTACCAAATACTGTACTCTGCTTGTTGTTTGGTTGAATTAAAGACTGAGCATCCCTAAAAGGAATCATTTCACCAAACTAAAATCACTTCACTTGAACCTAAAATCATCATACGGGATGCAGTTGTAGCCGTTTGGGTCATTATGCACAATTTATTACAATGTCGTAAAGCCTTATAAGTGCGTTAGAGCTTTGAGTTTGCGTCAAGTAGTGTCAATTTTAGCTCGATTTCCGTAAAACTGACGGAGTTATTGCCATTTTCGTTTTGAATTATGCAGATTAGCTATGGCATACTTCTTTAATTGGCTTGATTCCAAAAGTTAATGGGTTATAGATGGACGTTCGATCATTCTTTTCTGACTTTCGTTACAATCTGCCCAGTGGTTAATGGGATAATTTTGCTAACAGACTAACAGGATTGACGGCAACAGTTGATGCAAACGTTTTAATCAAAGATGCAGTGCTCAAAATATGTCATGTTACCAATGGTCATCTCCAACCACGCTAACGTTTAGCTGAACATCTAAAAAATTGATTGAGTTAATGCGATTTTTGTTTCGGCTGTTCATAAGCTGTGGTTGCCATCTTTAACTAGGATGACTTCAAAAGTTAATCATTGTAGATGTACATCCACTGATTGAATTCTGAAAGAGTCATTGGTATCTATCCATTAGTTCATGAGATGGTAAGCTAACAGGCAGGCATAGTTGTCACCAATAGTAGGTTTACTTGTGGTTCCTAGAGTGAGGCAGATATTGTGGTTATCAGGTTCCTCCCTTGTGGAACCAACTTCCAGTTTCTGTCCATGATGCTGACAGCCTGTCTACTTTTAAGACTTTCTTTTTCAAAATTTGCTTAAGTTAGGGTTGTCTCAGGTTTCTTGAGCAATCCCCAAGTCAGGGGCCACCAACATGGTGCCCGCGGGCACCCGGGTGCCCCCAAGGACCATTTGAGGTGCCCTCGGACCTGTTCTAAAAATAGCACCACTCACTACTAAGCTGAATTTAAATTTAAATTTTATTCAGTTGTTATTCTTTTTTTGTATTTATATATATTTTAAAATGTCTATCTTAAAAATATGTTCTTAACAATATGTTTGAGTTTATCAAACTGGTGCCCTTTGTATGAGTCCATACCCACAAAGTAGCTCTCAGTTTCAAAAAGATTGGTGACCCCTGGCCCCTGCCCTAAGTTATACTACTATGGGTTTAAAGTAGGGATGGGGCCGATCCGATCCAGTATCCGTATCGGCATCCGATACCAGCATAATTTAAGTATTGGATTTTCAGATCCATCCTGCCGATATTTCCGATCCGGCTTCAAAGAGTACTTGTGTTCCACCATATTCTGTGACTGCCGTCTTAACTTTGTGTGAGTTAAACCCAATGAAGACACTCTGGGCCACACAACAGGAAACATCCAAACTTTAATAGCACACAAGAGGCAGGTCTATATCACAGACATCCTTACTCATGGTGCAGCTGGAAAACTGAAAAACCGCTAAGCATTAGGGGAAAGACAACACAGTCCACTCCCCTTAACCACTATGGGAGTGGATTTTGTTGTCAGATGGTCGATACCCAGTTTTAAGTATCAGATCGGAAGTAAGAAATGTGGATCGGTGCATCCCTAGTTTAAAGTACTGGAGGCCAACCTGACCACATCTTCTCACTCTGCTGCCGTCATTAATCTACTATTCACGTTTGCATTCATAACGACATCTATAATTAACATGTCTTTGCCTTTCTTCCCATAGAAACTACACCTGAACCATAGAAACTACACTTGGACCATTGAAACTGCACCTCAACCATTAAAACTACACCTGGAACATAGAAACTACACCTGCACCACCTGGAACTATGTGTAGTTTAGCACTTGGAGATTTTTATTAATGAAAAGTGCGTTATAAATTAAATTCATTATTATTATTATTATTAGTTTATATAGTCCATGTGTAGTTTCTATGGTCCAGGTGTAGTTTCTATGGAAAGAAAGACAAAGAATATAACATGTTAATTATAGAAGTAATTACGAATGCAAACATGAACAGTAGAGTGAGTAACGACAGCACCAGAGTGAGGAGATGTGGTCAAGTTGTCCTCCAGTAGTCTAAACCTATAGTAGCATAACTAAGGGATGGCTCAAGAAACCCAAGACAGCTACCACCATGCAACATTTTAGCTAAATAGCTGTAAAATTGACTAAGTTATAGGTTTTTCTTGGTTTTGTAAGGTTACCTAGCGGTGGCAACAATCTTGAATTGAGAAGACTCCAAAGTTAGTTATCCATCAGTTATCCAAAGTTTATCATTTAATTACAAACCGGATTCCAAAAAAGTTGGGACACTAAACAAATTGTGAATAAAAACTGAATGCAATGATGTGGAGATGGCAAATGTCAATATTTTATTCGTAATAGAACATAGATGACAGATCAAAAGTTTAATCTGAGTAAATGTAACATTTTAAAGGGAAAATATGTTGATTCAAAATTTCACAGTGTCAACAAATCCCAAAAAAGTTGCGACAAGTAGCAATAAGTGGCTGGAAAAAGGAAATTGAGCATATATCAAACAGCTGGAAGACCAATTAACACTAACTAGGTCAATTGACAACATGATTAGGTATAAAAAGAGCTTCTCAGAGTGTCAGGGTCTCTCAGAAGCGTCCCAACTTTTTGGGAATCCGGTTTGTACTTCCTGATAGTTTTATATGTTCAGTGGTTCATGAGATATTTTTGCTAAAAGACAAACGCATATACACTCAGAGACACAGGCAACTATCCTAACCAGATTATATTTTTCAATCTCATGTCCTACTTCTATGTTGATCCATCTTTCCCATTTTCCTGCCTGTCCAAAGCAAACAGAACACACAGACAGTTCGACGGATTAATGTGTGTGTGCAGTGTCACATAAACCGTCTCACAGGTTGGGAGCGCGGCGTGATTTATTGAGGGTCTCGGCGCTGCCATAATAAGCGAGCTGTCAATACAATCACTGCTTCTGCCAACACGCACATGTGCACGAGCAACCGCTAAGCTATTCACGGCTCTATCTTTTTCTAACGTTCTATTCGACCAGTTAGACAGATGCTGGCAGGGAGGCTTTCATCCATCCACTTGCCGGGGCTCTATTCAGCCAGCTGATCGGCCATCCATGAACAAGAGGAAGAATACAAACATTCATTCCTTTTTCCACTTGTTGTCTCACACTCTTCCAGGCACATACACCCCGGTGGCAACCACTAGTCAAAAACCAAAGTGTAAATTAAAGATGTTGCACCTAGAAACTATAAATACCCACCTACTCCTATTAAAAGACCTAGAATTCTTTGAAGGAATGCACAACACACACATCTTTTTTAAATGGACAGACATACACTAAGATACTACCAATGTTTCCCCTAGATCAGTTTCCTTGGGGGGGGGAGGGGCACTCAACATATA
>JBBPBX010007646.1:37480-52414 GCA_038048925.1 Garcialebias charrua | reverse complement strand
TACTTTGCTGCTGGTAAATGTTGGGGGGAAGGGGGGGTACTTCCATAGCATTTTTGTTAGCACGTTTGTATGGCGTCCTGCGCTACAGCAATACCAACAGTTGTTGACGGGTGGGAGTCACATCTGTGTTGCCCACCCTCTAGCTTGAGCTAGATTTATACTCGACGCGTCGCGCAGTGCGCCAGGGTGCGCGCGCCAAAAGTGACGCAAAATCACCGTCCCCGCCCCTGCGCGTAGCCCCCGCGCGTCGTTTTGGCGCGTGTCGTGCACCTCCGATTTTTTCAAACTCCGCAAGGCTAGTGCATGCGCCATGGGCGCTACTGAATTGATTGACAGGTCGGGTGGGGACCTCACCCGACAGCCTTCACGCTCTTCACGCCAGAGCCTACAGCTGTCTGCGCCGCTGTGGTCGTGGAGACGACGTCGCGACGCATGGAGGAATGTTTTGTATGTGACACAAATGTATTAAATTCCTCTTCTTCATCCCTGATCTGGACTTTTCTTTTGTTTTTTTGCCAAAAGTCAAGTGATCGCTTCCTCCTCCGCAAGACACAATAACTGTTGTTCTATTATGATTTGCTCCTCTAATAAAGACAACAGTTCAGCACGCGAGCGGAAAGCCATTTTTTTGTTGTTGTGTGACGTCAAACAGTTCTTCTTCTGCGGTAGATTTCTTCTTCTACACCCTATCTTGCAACATATGCACAGGTTTTAGAGGGTGCTGCCACCTGCTGGTCCGTAAAAGAACAGCACTTTGCCATGCGCCGCCGTGCATCAACTATAAACACAGCAGCGACACTGTAAACGCATGAAGCCGCACGGCTCAGTGCGCGCGCAGTTCACACGCTCCAGCCAGCGGACCAAAGCGCGAGTATAACGAGGCCTTTAGTGCTATGTTGCTGACAGTAACTGTTGGGGAAGTGGGAGCGCTACATCATTATAGACAGTTGTCGACCGGGGGGGGGTGGGTGTTGATAGGTGATACGATGTTCTGTCACAGGGCAGGAAATAGTAGCGTGTCAAAGGTTTACAGTTTTCTAAAATTTATTTTGGTTTAATGTCGGTAAAATGATATCAACGCTAAAATAATGAGCAAATAATATGTAATAATAATAATATCTGAAGTATACACATTTTTCAGTTATATGCTTCAGTGTATAATAATAATAATAATAATAATAATAATAATATCAACAATTTCCTGTGGAGTCAATAAAGTTCTATTTTATATTATGCAAATACATTTATTCAGAGATGGGAAGGAAATTTGGCATTCTTTGTACATAAGTTTTGACATTTGACTGATATGCGGACAAATGATTTTCATTTAGTTTTTTTGAGATTGTAATGAGAAAAAAACCTTCATATTTAAGATTTTTGTTGTCTATGTAAATTTAGAAAAGGGTTACAGCAACAACACGAAAACAGTATTAACAGTCAAAATGTATTGTTCTCTTACAGTTGTGTGATTGTGATATCTTAATTTGCAAATTACCCACAAATTCTAGTTATTTCCTCTACAATACCAGGGAACGCGTTTGAATTGTTTTCAAAACTATAACCTATTTAACGTTTCTGGAATGTTCTCAGGTCTCCAGAAAATTCCCACCCCTTTGCAACCCCCTAATTGTAACAATTGTTTTTCTCAACAAAAAAAAAGTTTTACCTTTATTTATACAGGTAGTCTCATTGAGTCACGAGGACTCATTTCCAAGAGAGACCTCACATAATTTCCCCAAAAAAATTATTAAATAATGTATATACTGTATTAGTATAATTTTTTTTTACACAAGTATCCTTAGGGGTGTCCCAATTACTAGTTTTTCAGAACAAATACAAGTACTTCAGTTTGGGTATTTGTCGATACAGAGTACCAGTACCAGATAGTTAATTAGCTAGTACTTAAACATTACACAATGACTTTAGAAATATTTATTTTATTAGGAACACAGCCAATACTCTACTGTCTTAACATCAACTGGGTTTATCTTAAAAAATGTCTAATAAACAGACTTTTTGGGGTGGTTGCATGAAGTGGTATCAGTCTGAAACTGTTTTACGAGTACAGGTACAAATATTTGGGGCTGGTATCAAGCTTGATACAGATACCAGCATAGTTATCGGAACACTGCTACTTGTTCATACAACAAAGAGTTAAAAGTTGCCATTTTAAAAGGGCACAAACTTATAGATATAATTATCAAAAATTGCATATTTTTCATCAAAGTTCATGCTCAATAATCCAGGTTAAAAAAATCCAACAAAGTTTAGTCAGCTCATCTGAACCATTTATTTTCTTTTTTTTATGTTTTGTCCATCATCCAAAGGACTTTATCACCAGCAAACAGGTTGGTCCATTATGTGGATGTGCTGCTTGTGGGACTCGTTTTGTTTGTGGCTCCTCGGACTGATGAAGTCCTTTGGATGAAGGTCAAAACATCTCAACAACAAACAAACAAAAAACATACAGATTACCTTATTTAACTTTGTTGGAGCTTCTTTTTCACTTCTGTAATTTGATAGCCACAGTAGAGTTGTATTTGGACCCAAAAAAATCTGATCCGACCCGGCCCCAGCCCGTAACAATAATTTCGGAACCTCACCCAACCCAACAAATTAATAGTAATTACAGGTCCGAACCCAAAAAAATGATTATTATTTTTTTATTAAGCTTTGACTGCTTATATGATTAACAACAGTCAGCAGACTGGCGTGGCTAAGGGGGCAGAAGATCTGAGGGGGTGTTTGTCCTTTCATGCCCGTCAAAGCGCATTAAATCCCTGCTTCTGCCTGCATTCTGCATTATTCAGACACGGACACTGCTCTGACATGTCAGAGATTTTGGGATCTCACCTGTTTGGGTTGTTGACCGCGCGCGTCCGCTAAGTGCAGCGGCTGAATGAACATCCATTTGGGATTTGGATGAATTGCTCCCTGGCAGTAAATATTGTTGCGTACAGTAGTCCCATCTGAAGCTTAACTGAACTTTTTTTTTAACCTCTTTCAACCGGCCGGTCAGGGCGTGGTCAAATGGCCGTGTGCGGTTGGTGATCATATGGCAAGACGTGTTGCCATATAGTTGGATTGTCAGCCGCGCACGTCCACTGATGCAAACCGAAATGCAATTTCGGTCCTGTGTATGTCCTGTACATATTGCAGTTCTGACAATAAAGTTGACTTTGACTTTGAAAGCCCGACACTGGCCCGGCCCGCACATTAAGCACATTGTGACTAGGGATGGGGCCGATCCGGTATCGGCCTCCGATACCAGCATAATTTACGTATTTGATTTTTCCGATCCAGTCTACAGATATTTCCGATCCATGATGCACGTTGGCTTCAAACTATGGAATGGATTTACTGAACGGAGGCGTGTCTCATGAACCCAGAGTGATAAGATCCGCCTCACATTCAGGAAATCCATTTCATAGTTTGCAGCCAGCTACAACATGCAGTAGCACTGTAGCTAACAGCTAGACAACTTTTCATTGTAACATGTCCGCTGTGTGGAAATATTTTACACTAAACACCACAACACAGCAATGTGCAATGTTTGCAGAGCCATAGCACCACATTAAACTGCGGTCAAGTTAGTTTTACGATGGACATTCGAGCTCCAGGGCTTCAGCGGGACGCCATTCTCGCTGAACCGAAACACAGACATCCCGGCCCGGCCAGCCGCATCCAGTCTGATCCACTCTGTCTGCCCGTCCCGTAGCTGGGACAGGCTGAGAGAGGCTGACTGAAATCAGAGTGCCCGCCCCGGATTGAACAAGAAAAACGCACCGCTGAAGCCACGGAGCTCAACTGTTCTCCGAGAAATTGCTAAACTTCATCGTAATTAATGACCAACCACTTTCAGGTGTAGAAAATGAAGGATTTCACAGCTTGATACTTGCAGCCAAGATATAGTTTACCCTCCAGGAGATGTTTATCAGTACAACAGTAGACGATCATAAAAAAGGCATATTAATTAAAAATTACAAGAAAACTGTATAAAAGAATGAAACATAAACAGCTACATTATAAAGCAATGTAAAATACTAAAAACAGGAACATGTCTGTGTTGGTTTATGCCATGAACTTAGCAGATGTAAAGCTATTTAGTCAGTTCATTTATTCATTAATTTAAAAGAGACAAAATAAAACTAATTCATCAAAAATAAAACATTGAATGAAAAGAGTGCAGAAAGAAGAAAAAAAATTATTATCACCCCCTTATTTAAAAGAATATATAAAATAACTTGAAACAATAACTTAAATTAATTACTTTAATATCCACTTTAAAGCTAGGAATAAAATAAAACATGTTTAGCAGAATGTAATTGTAACTTTGAAATTAATAAAACTTACCTCAAGTTGCCTTTTTGGACATGCATGCATATATGTGTACACATTGTACTATAGAGGAGATTATTACAGCCTCATATAAAATCAATGATGATGAGGATATTGGAACTGGATCGGTATCGGCCGATATCCAGATTTAAGTATCGGGATCGGAAGTTTAAAAAGAAAAAGTGGATCGGTGCATCCCAAATTATGACCCGGCCTGGCCCTAATCCGGGTCAGGTCGGGCCGGGCTGGGCTCCAGGTTAAAAATGACAGATGTAAGCCACAAGTCTCGTGAAGCAAAAACATGGAATCAAACTGTTTTCTACCAAGAAAGTACCAACACTGTCACAACTTTATATCAGCTGTCGCTTGTACTTGTATTTCATTCAGCCAGTGGTCCTATTTTTTTAAGGAAAAGCTAACTTGAAATGATACGTTTAATGCATAATAAGAGGCTATCATACATAGTGAGTGAAAGCCATATTGCCAGCTACTGTTGTGGTCACCAAAAATAAAAAAATAAATAAGTTCCACATATTTCAGTGCTATTGCAAACCAGAATATAACTTGGGGCTTGAAAAAAAGCATCCACACAAATAAAACGCACCACGCAATTTGCATCCAAAATTATTACAAATAGCACACAGAGAAACATTTTATGCAAAATAGGAATACGTGTTTATTTAACCAATATTTTTTGTCGTTCTTTTACTTGACTTTTAAGAGTTCTTGAGGTCTTTTTTCCATTTCTAATTGTGAAGCCAGTTTGAGTGCTTCAGACCCGATCGGTAATTGTCTTCCTGACATTTAATGACAAGATATTATTGGAACCGGTAGAGTTCGAGGCCAATTCATGCCTCAGGTGCTATAAATAGCAATAGGATGATGACAGCTGAATGCGTATTGTTGGAGATTTAGATGGAACAGATTTGGCTCTAATAAAACTGACAAGATTACTGATATTTCGTGAAAAGGAGATGATCTAAGGTATATAGGACATTTCAGCATTTCTGTTCGACGGAAGATTGCCAATCGCTACTAATGAACTCAAGAGTGCGAGCAAATCCACATGGGGAAAACCATTTTATCCCCTGATGATTTTTTAACAAAAATGAATACTCTCTCATTTTATAGTAATCTCATTTCCAAGAATATGAACTAGAAATAAAGAAAAAAAAAAACACTACATAACAGTTACAAATTGATTTCATGTCACTGAGTGAAACAGGTATTTGATCTCAAAGCAAAACACGACAGTACTTGGAGGAGAAACCTATGGTGGTAACTCATTTCTTGTGCAGTAGTTGGTCACATTTCAAAGGGGATTTTGGTGCATCTCTTTACAGAAAATCTTAATTCTTTGGGTTTCCAGGCTGATACAGTTTTCACTTTTGGGCATCTCTATGGGGATCATGATCAGTTGGTCGGTTACAGTTTGTGTCCCACATGTGGTATTTAACCTATCTATGGGAGCCAGAATTATGTTTTACATTACATTTTACTCAAGGATGTGCAAAACGTTTAAATAATGTAATTTTTCTGAGCTTTAATTGATATGCTCTGTCTTCCATAACAAAAATTACGAATTAAATTACTAGAAACTGTTTCACACAACACAGNTTGTACTTCGTAGCACTTTGAGATTTTTGTTAATGAAAAGTGCATTACAAATTAAATTCATTATTATTATTATTATAACCACTCAGCCACAGCTGCCCCTAGAAATAAAAAAGTTAAGAGAAAAAGCCATTAGAAAGGAACCTCTAAAAGTAGTGCATTTAGATGTTGAAGTTAGGCCGTTTGCAATAATCAGTCGCAAGATAAATGAAAATTATCCACCTCATTTTCATTTATCGGCTTTATCGTTTCTTCATGTCTCTCTTTCTACTGAAGACACTGGATGACAAAAGGCTCAACTCTTGCTCAAGCTCTTCACTGATCCCTCCCTTTCTCTTTTCTCTTTAAAATCTATTTTAACCATCCAAAATCAGGTTTTTATCGTTAAAATAAGCTAAGCTAGGAGCTAAGCTAATAGGCCGACCTCAGGAAAAAACCTCCGTCTTGTTGAAGCTCCAAAATCCACGCTTGAAACCTATGCCTTTGTGTAAAATCTTGTTTTTCTCTGCAAAAAGAAGCTGAGAACTTGTTTACTGATTTTTATTAAAAGCTTTGTGTGAAAAATGCTATGCTAAAGAGCTCAAACCACACCGAGCATCCAGCATTTTGAGAACTGAAGAGAGACAGCCCATGTTATGTCAAGGGGCCTCCCTCCCATTTTTCTTAAAGATATACTCTGCTCACTCACTATCCATCTTTTGGTTTAAACTGTCTTGTGCTGCTATCCGGTAGTTGAAAAATGGTACTACATGCAAAACAAATTAAAAATTTCTTCTTAACCAACAAAGTCCATGCTCAATATTCCAAGTATACAATCCAAAAAATTTCAGTCCGGTCATCTGGACAGTTATAATTATATTTTTTTCCCTTTTCTTTTTTTTTTTTGTGCTGAAACATTTTACCTTTTGTCCAGAAGGCTTCATCAGGTGGATGGAAGGTGAAACGTTTCCGCACACACACAAAAAAAGAAACTGTCCAGATGACCTGACTGAACATTGTTGGATTGTATACCTGGATTATTAAACATGGACTTTGTTGGTTTTGAACCAGTTTGGCATGACTGTCGACAAGGGAGAGGGCTGGCACCGAAGGAAGGACGTGCCAAAGAGACCATCTTAGCACCAACATAACTGGTTTTTCCCAATTTGGAGTAAGCTGTTGGAAGAAGAATCAGTTTTATGTTGTGCGTTTCCTTGACTGATGAAGCCTTCTGGATGGAAGGTGAAACGTTTCAGCCAAAAATAATAATAAAAAAATAGAAGAAACTGTCCAGATGACCCCACTTAAAATTGTTGGATTTCTTCTTAAATTTGACAATAATTACTAATTACCGGGTATGTGTGAAAAATGCTATGCTAAAATAATTACTAATTACTGTCAAATTTCAAATAATATTATTGTTTATTGCAATAATTTCTGAGACAATTAATCGCCCAGCAAAATTTGTTATAGTGACAGGCCTACTTGAAGTAGCTGCACAGCATATTTACCGTAATTGCCAGTGTACAAGCTGCTACTTTTTTTTCTCACACTTTATACCCCGCGGTTTATATGAAACATACCGGTGCTTGTTGTTCCAAGCTGGAGTACAAAGTATTACGGTATGTGGTGCAAAATTGTGTTTTTATAGGAGTTTCCAATATAGCAGAACCCAGTGTTGGGCATCAGACCGCTAGGGAGCGCTAAAGCGCTAATCCGCTAATAGCGGACCTAAACAATTTGTTAGCGCTATAGTGGATTGACTAACTTTTATAATTCATAAGTGGATTTGCGCTATTTTTATTTAAAATGCAGTACCATTAATAACTAATTATCTATCAGTAAAAACGAAAAAACTTATTTACGGGCTCTTAAATCAACCGAATGACTGCTCACGGACCATATCCGGTCAGCGCCGGATGTGGTCCGTGAAAAAAAGCGGTCCCCACCCTAAGGGGGGCTAGAGAGAGCGCTCTCTCTATAGCAGTTAGCAGCCAGTGTGTTACTCTGCAGCCTTATTGCTTGTTTTCGAAGAGTCAGACGAAGAGTTTTTAACATGGAGGGTGAACTTATGGATGTTTCTCAGCGGCCTACGCGACGCGTCAGCGCCTCATTTGCCCTGTTCAAAATGGCGACGGCCACAGAAGCGAAGGACTTTACAAGAAAACACGGTAAAAACAATTATTTCTTTGCTGAGAAAAAATATATTTCTTAGCTGACTTTATAGCACAAGGTTTTTCTGAGCTTAACCGTTTCACGAAATGGTCAAATCTGCTGGATTTAAAAAAGTAGTTCGCCATTTGCCCTGTTCAAAATGGCGACGGCCACAGAAGCGAAGGACTTTACAAGAAAACACGGTAAAAACAATTATTTCTTTGCTGAGAAAAAATATATTTCTTAGCTGACTTTATAGCACAAGGTTTTTCTGAGCTTAACCGTTTCACGAAATGGTCAAATCTGCTGGATTTGAAAAAGTAGTTCGCCATTTGCACGTTAGCGCGTTAGCATTAGCTTCCGCTAGCTTTGCTAAGACATAAGCGCTTTTGAAATTACGGACCTAAATAAATTAATAAGCGCTTTAGAAATAGCGGAACTAATTTTTGGATTAGCGCTGCCCAGCACTGGCAGAACCTGTTAAGGCTGAGTTAGACTCGCGCTTTGGTCCGCAGGCTGGAGCGCGCGCGCTGCGCGTGCACTGTGCCGTGCGGCGAAATGCGTTTACAGTGTCGCCTCTGTGTTTATAGTTGTCCCACGGCGGCGCATGGCAAAGTGCTGTTCTTTTACGGACCAGCAGGAGGCAGTACCCTCTAAAACCTGTGCATATGTTGCAAGAAAGGTGTAGAAGAAGAAATCTACCGTAGAAGAACTGTTTGACGTCACACAACAAAAACAAATAGCTTTCCGCTCGCGTGCTGAACTGTTGTCTTTATTTGCGGCTTTAATGCTTTTGTTTTGTTTGTTTGTTTGTTTATTGTTTAAGGAAATTCTACCATTGCTGTTCATTGTTCTTTAGTTTTAGCAGGTCGCTTTCGTAAATGAGCCCATGAGGTTCAAAAGATTTACCTGACTAAATAAAGGTTGAATGAATGAATTGAATGAATGAATAATGCATGGAGTCAGCGGAGGAGAAAGCGATCACGTGACTTTTGGCGAAAAAACAAAAGAAAAGTCCGACTCCAGATCAGGAATGAAGGATAATTTAATACATTTTGTGTCACAAAACATTCCTCCATGCGTCGCGACTCCGTCTCCACGACCACAGCGGCGCAAACAGCTGCAGGCTCCGGCGTGAAGAGGGTGAAGGCTGTCGGTGAGGACCTGTCAATCAAATCGTAGCGCCCACCGCGCGCGCGCAGGGCTTGCGGAGTTTCAAAAATTCAGAGGTGCACGGCACGCGCTAATCCCCTGCGCGGGGCCAACGCGCAGGGGCGGGGACTGTGAAATTGCGTCACTTTTGGAGCGCGCACCCTCGCGCGCTGCGCGACGCGTCAAGTATGAATCTAGCTTCAGCCTCCTTTGCTGTCTAAGTAAAAAAAAAATACAATTTTCTATTATCACTGATGTAGAAATTTATTACAAGTACATTGACAGTTTCTGTTCAAGATAATCCTTTACAACACGTGCCAAGTTCAAGGTCCAGGGGGCCAAATACGGCCCTTATTGTCTTATCTGGCCCCCAAGATGATATTTTAAAAGCAAAATACTTTTATCACCTTATTTAGCGCAGACTTCTCATAACAATAGGCCAAGTTGGATGTAAAAAAATAATAATTAGAATATTTCCATAAACTTTGATTTTGATGCTGTAAAAGTGACAGAACTGATATAAAAGCTGAGACCAATATCTCTTGTTGAGGAACCTGCAGCCAAGAAAAGATATGAGGTATCTGACTGGAGATCATGAATCAACTTAAAGACCGTGTAAAGTGAAATTAAATGTGTGTTTTTATTTTGTCACACGGCATAAATATGTGTTATTAATCACCCATATAAATCTGACTGATTAAAAACATTGATTTCCTTATAAAATTAAGTCTCAAAAATCATGAAAAAACATGATTTTGCCTTGCTCTAGAACGCTGGGGGCGTGTCGCACGTGGGCGTGGTTTCAGCGCAGTACTGCACTCATGTCCTTTTCCTGCCTTGAGCGAGAGACAGACAAGGAGCAGCAGTGAAAACCTGCTCTGTTTTTATCTGAGTTCTGGCCGGTCACCTCGCATGCGGGGTCTGTGTTGGTGATTAAAAAGAGTAATCACGTTGATAAGTTATCTCATCTCTGTGTCAGCAGAGTCACGGCGCTCTCACACACACACACACACACGCGCGGGGGGGCTCGGATGTGAAAACAGGTGCAGCTCGCTCCAGCCGCAAAAGACAGAGGGCTGCGCAGCGGTTTTCTGTGTTTATATGTTCATGAAAACTTTAAAAAAATAAATTAAAAACAGGGAGTGCTTCTCCTTCAGAGCAGACCTGCACACCAGGAAATATTTAGAACCTGGTGCAGCCTCGTTGGACATGACTTTAGTTCACTCGTGACAAGTTCATTCCTCCTCGGAGGAGGAGGAAGAATGAATGGTGACAGCTTCAAGTGATCACTTGACTTTTGGCAACAAAAAAAAAAAAAGAAATGTCACAATGGAGCAGCTGCAGTCCATGCGTAAAAGGAGTGAGAGTACAGGAGGGAGACGGTCGTCGGTAGCGAGTGACGGCTCCACGAAGAACGCATTTATATGACTGGAGCAGCAGGGGGTTGGGCTATACTAATGAGGACCGCGTGACGAAACGCGGTCACGTTTAAAACACGCCTAAAAAATCCTGAAATAGAAATATGTTTAAACACAGTTTGCTCTATAACTCCAAAATTAATTGAGCTACAATTTTGAGACTTTTTACTCATTTACAAGATTACAATTATCAAATTTATAATGTTTATTGAAGAAAATGTTGAAATTCACTTTACACGGTCTTTAAACTACCCCGGGCCGGGCCCTCAGTCTGAAATATGCTAGTTTTTGCCCCATTTTGTAGGTGAGTTTGATGCCCCTGCTTTACAACTAGGTCCGTCACGATACCAAATTTTTCTGGGCGATTTGTTTCAGAAATTATTGCAATAAATAATAATTTTGTTTGAAATTTTACAAAAATTAGTAATTATTGTCAAATTTAAGAAGAAATATTGGTCAATTAAGGATGTAGTACCTTTTTTGATCATCGGATGGCAGTATAAGACTGCATGAACCAAAGGATGGATAGTGAGGGAGCGAGCAGTGTGTCTCTTTAAGAAAAATGGGAGGGAGGCCCCTTGACATGACATGGGCTGTCTCTCTTCGGTTCTCAAAATGGCGGATGCTCGATGTGGTTTGAGCGCTTTAGCATAGCATTTTTCACACAAAGATTTTAATTTAAAAAATCCGTAAACAAGTTCTCAGCTTCTTTTTGCAGAGAAAAACAACTTTTTAGACGAAGGCACGGGTCTCAACTGTGAATTTTTGGAGCTTTGACAAGACGGAGGTTTTTTTCCCCTGAGGTCGACCTGTTAGCTTAGCTCGTAGCTTAACCTCTCAGTTTAGCTTCTTTTAACGATCCAAAAATAGGATTATTTACGGTTAAAACAGATTTTTAAGAGAAAAGGAGGGCTCATTGAAGAGCACTGGAGTGAGCCTTTTGTCATCCAGTGTCTTCAGCAGAAAGAGAGAGACGTGAAGAAACGATAAAGCCGATAAATGAAAAGGTTGATAATTTGCATTTATCATGCAACTAATTTGTTTATTGTTTATTGCGACAGGCCTATTTACAACTTTTGGATGAGTGAGCTGAAATCGTTTTAATAATCAGCTCATTCGCATGCTTAAGGCTAACTGCGCTATAAATGTTTGAGCTGCATGCATTTATTGGTAAATTTTTCTTTAGAGGCACTTCACCTTCTGATGCTTGGTTTATGAAAGCTGAGCAGTGATGCTAACTGCTTACGTTGTTTTTATTTTTGTTGTAGGATCAGCACTGATAACAGACTTTCATGAAGAAAATATGCCTTGTGCCTGATTGTCCTATCAGGCATCTGATTTTCATTGGGTGGAATAATTGTGACATACTTTTATCTGTTTGTCCAAGGTTGAAGTGTCCTTGTCCTGTCACGGTCAGTCAGGACCTGATAGTGAGCTGGTTCTCACTTTCTGTCTCTTGGACATGCACAGTTTGTCTCCTTCACTTTAGATTGTGCAAAAACTAAAGGGATTTAAAGTCAGTGAAATGCAAATTTAGAGCCTATGTTTTACAAATTTAACACATCTGAACTGCAACTGCTACAAAATATGGTTACATTTTGCTTTTTGATACTTTGCATCTGTTTTTTTCCTTCTTTGTTTCACAGTGAGGATTTTTCAAAGCTGATTTAGCAACATTTATAGCTTTTTATTCACAGATGAGGTGTGCTGATAAGCAAACGCAGAGTTAATACAACACAGTGTTCATTGGGACATTACAGTATTTAATTTACCATCTGCATTTTATTTAAAACTATAAGCCATATTGATTATATTACTGTATATCGATGATGTAGCAATTTATCATTGGAAAAATCATACAACGAAAACATGAAATTTATTTAGTACAAGCAATATTCAGGCATGAAGCTGGTGGATTCATTCAACCTTTATTTAGACGGGTTAATCCCATTGAGCCTCGAGGACTCATTTATGAGGGACTTGGTTTCTTAACAATCAGTAACAACAACAATAGACAGTCAAAAAAGAGGCATACAAATGTTTTTTTTTTTTTTTTACAAATCAAAACAAAATAGCAACCAAAAGGACAATCAAAAAGAAAAAGTATTAAAAAGAAAATGTTTGTAGGAGGTGTAAAAACAAACAAAAAAGTGATTTTTGTTTGATTTGATTTGTGTGTTGTATTCAATACAACTGTATTTTTCGGCGGATAAGTCAGTTTTATTTATTTTTGCATAGATTTGTCTTTCCTGCGACTTATATGCCAAAGCGACTTACTCGAATACGTTTATAGCGATATACGTTTTTTTTTTTTCCATATTCAAAACGTAATCTTTGACTGATGCTTTAAATTTCTAAGAACTGCAACAGTTAGCTTCCCGTGCGCGCACATTAACTCAGCTGGTGCAGGCGGAGGAACGCAGGAGTGCTAGCGGCTCCATTCTCGATGGATGGGTGGATGGCGCCATGCTGACCAGGCGAAATTAAGCCGTTTTGACCATTAAATAAACACATAATAAACCCAACGTTTCATCAGTGACATAATAAATGCAACTTAAATTTTATTTTTTCCTCTTCACAATGCTTTTTTTTTGGGACTGGTGCGACTTATATGTCAGAAAATGTGGTAATTGTATTTTTGCCTGTTTCTACAAGAAATAAATCAAGAGCTCTGAGATATGAGGAACGCATGTAGTTTCCAGTAATGAATATTTCAATGCCAGTTGCATTAAAGCAGCATTTTCCTTACTTGTCTTCTCGTGTGTCATCACAGTGCTCTGTGCTCAACCATGATAAAGGTGTATGAATGAATGTATCACATTTGGCAGTCGAGGTTTTGATATTGAGGTGATGATACGTTTTTATGCAGTTCTAATCAAAACTGTCATTCTTATATTCCTGTTCCAATCTGGATTTATGACAAGGAGATAATACTGTGAGCTGATGGTCATGATGGAGTAAAGTGTGTAAATGTCACTTTAGAGCCGTCACCCCGGTGTTGTTAAGCCAGCCTGGCTAGAATAAGGTTAATGAGATGAATCCTTCTTTCCATTATTTTTAACTGGCCAGTCCAATGTGGTGTCAGTCTTCCTCGGACTTGCTGTTCCACCTGGAGGCTCGTTTCGAGCTGATACTGTCTCGTATTCTCAGCAGTACAAAAAGAAACCAGGCCTGAGTGGATGTTTTCATGCTCCTGCTGGTTCACGGTGGAAATACGTCTTGTCTGCTCTGCCCTTGGTAAGCACTTTTTGTGTGTGAGGCCACATTTCACCGTGCCCCCACGCTTGTTTCTGCTGAAGTGGATGGCGCTACATTGTGGTGGGTAACCTAAAACGACCCAGAGACTGCAGCAGTTAGCAAAATATTGGGACAGCTCATGAAAAATGTTTGCGAGGGCGAAGTGAACACGTTCATCTGTCCATGTGCACTTTATTAGATTTGGATAGCTTACTGCTCCTCACCTGCCTCCATCCCTCATTGTCATAATGAGCTAATACAGGAATTAGGACAAAGTTATTTGATTTATTGGACTGACTGTAAGCAAACGGGAAGTTAGAATCAGACTGGGATTTTTTTTTCTTTGTGATAGATACGTATCCTAAAATTTACTGCACAGTCAAAGCCTGCTTGCTGTTCATGAGCAGAAAACCAGACCTGTGCTGCTGCTTCTCCTGAGAGAATGAGGTCAAACGAAAGATGCTGGGTTGTGTTGTTTTTCGTCCACATGCATTTCCAGATTTCTTGATATAGAAGCTTGCAGACGCGAGTAGGAGGTTCACTGGGAATTCTCTGCATGGTTATAAAAATACCAAAGGCTAAATCATCTTGTATGAAATGGCTGTACAGGAAGAGGCTTCACAAGACCGTGATGATGGTTGAGGAACAAAAACGAGTTTCTCTCTATTTCTCACCATCTCTGAGATCAGCTAAAAGCATTTGTTCTCACAGGCGATGCACATATCAGTGCTGATCTTTCAGAAAGGTTTTAAATATTTCAGAAATACTGATGGAGAAGCAACGTGACAACAAGATTAGCGGGATGTTTTTATAATAGTTGTCCACAATGACTGTCTTGTCACTGTGTAGTGTTATAACAAGAGATGATCCGGGGTTTACCATCACAGGGACACATCTGGGCTGGAGTTTGAGAGCCACAATAACGTTTTGGCACAGGCTACATCATGCTAAAGCCCCCGACACACGGCTATCAGTCACAGTCTGCAGTGAGCACACAGTGCCAAGGTCACGTCCATGCACAGGCAGCACGGTTGCACTGCAG
>JBBPBX010007646.1:0-11303 GCA_038048925.1 Garcialebias charrua | reverse complement strand
CGTTCTGCCCCTCCCTCTCTGCAGGACTTCTGGCAGGTATGGGGTGTGTGCCGAGTAGCATGTGTGCACCTGAATGAGAAAATGCACTTTGTAGTCACCACCTGTTCACTCTTCCTCTTCTTATCCTAACGTTCTTCTGTTTATTCATTTTATATTTTTTGATTACTCACAACTCTGATATGATGCAGGGTAGAGATATTCACTTTAATAGTTCAGGGGAACAGCTGAATAAGAACTTTCCTTTGTCATACCGCAGCCTCAGCGCGTGTGAGACCACTGCAAAGTACACTTTCACGTTATGTTTATGACCAATTTGAATCGGACAGCAGCCAAACTGTGCATTTAGTGTATATATTTTCTAACCAGACATCATGGAGCGCAGCTTAAATGCAGAATTTACATCTGGGGGGGAAGTCAAACCATTAGAGGATGCAAGAAGATGATAATGGCCTGATCTAAATGTTGGAGCCTATGGCATAAACACAAGAATAAACTTTTGAGATGTGTTTATGTAAAATATAAATAGATAAAATCCGACTTGGCTGCAGAGTACCACTTGATTTGTTGCCTTCCTGCTTCTGCCTTGTTTTAACTTCACATATTGGGGCACTAAAGTTGCTTATATCAGTAGTTCCCAACGCTGTTCCTTGAGAATATATAATAGAATATATCTTAATTGGCATATTTGCACCGAGGTACAAAACATTGCAATTGGCGCGCGCACCATCCTAAGAGAGACGTACGCACGGAAAGCCGCAGCAATAATTAAATCACGCCGCCCACAATCAGATATGGAAAAAAAGGAACGTACTGTACAGTCGGATAATCATTGGTATTCAAAAAAGAATCTTATCACATTTTGTCTTAGGACATTCTATGATAAAGTAAAAAAACTACCAGCTCAGCACGGATAACGACAAAAGACATGTTGCATTTTGGTGGAACACCATCCTGCATGTTTTAGTTGTTTCCCTGCTCCAACACACCTGATTCAGTGATTTAATTACTTCCACTCATTCTGCAAAAGCCTGTTAATCACCCGCTTATTAAAATCAGGTGTGTCTTAGCAGGAAACGATGAAAACATGCAGGATGGTGTTCCTCAAGGGCCATGGTTGGGAACCCCTGATTTATATCACTCACATAAATGTGCATAGATTTGCTTGTTAATGACGTTCTTGTATGTTATGTGTAGATACGTGAACTTTGACTTGTGTGTCCTGCAAAACACGCAAGTCTGAAAGTATCGGCAAGTATAATAATTTGATCTAAGTGCAGCACACGTCAGGTTAGAAGCTGTTCACCATGAAAAGAATGGGGAGGTGTCTGCAAGTCTAGTGGCCATACAGCTCGCTGTATGCGTGCACTCACATGAAACTCAAATTCTGGATTGTTTTTTTGACCCCGTGTTGGAAACCTTCCATTTGGCCTTTTGTTTAGCTTGTCGAAGGCAGGTGTGTGCCATGCCTCCCCTGCTGATTTATTGAAAGTAAAGTCTATACTTTGCCTCAGCAGGTATTAATAAATGCTGCAGCCTGTTCCATAATTTACTTTACAGACGTCAGCCCCCCAGAGTGAAGTTCATTTACGTTTAAGGTGAAATTTCTCTGAAGAAGTGTAAACTTTTTCAAAGCTGAGATGCAAAGAGCAGCTAAAATGAATAGCATATAGAGAATTGGGCAGTGTCAAATAATAGCAGTGCTGTTCCCCTGCACTTCCTTTCTCTTGCTTTACAAACACCTGTTCTCTTCATCCTTTCATTTCTAAAGAAATATCAGCTACAGCTTTCCACATGCTTTGGTGCTCTAGCTGTTTTTCTAGCATGCACTGCTCTATTGCCTGTGCCTCAGAGACATAGTAGCTGGTGGTGGTGCCTCCTCCCTGTGCATGGTGGCATCGTAGGGTGGTTTGGACTTGGATAATGGCTCTGTTAGCAAGTGTCAAGGCTGTATTGATGTGCTTGTTATCCTTCACAAATCCATCCTCTGGATTGTCCAGATGTCAGTGCTGCATGAGTATTTTTAAAAGCATGGTAAAGAGTTTTTGAAATCAGGACTTGGTCTGTTCATCTAAATTGAATCGGTGTTCTGCGTGCTGTGGGCCTTTCTCCTTTGCAAAACCAGACTGTTTTCTGTATGACCCACTGAGATGGAAAACACACACCTGTCACTAACGGGGAATTCACAGGACGCAGCTTAAACACAACTGAGCCTCTTTTCACTCCAGCTGGTATCATGTTCACCCTTTCTTTCTGACTTCACAGGAACCTCCCTGGAGCAGCCTTTTGGACTCTCACTGCTCTGTTATTGACAATATTTCTACTCGCTTTCCAATTTTCACTTGTTTTCCCTGACTTTTCTGTCTGCTCTCATGTTAACACACATCTTCACGTCACTTGGCTCTTAAAATGTTTGAGGTTGGATTGTTTCTAAACTTGGACAGCTGATTTGTTTCTGTGAGCCAGCTGCACTTAGCGTTAAATTTGTGGTTCATTACGAGAAGAACCAATTTCTAAAATGTGCTCGCTGAGAAATCACAAGTTATTAATAAAGCACCTGATTTGGGATTACCTCAGGGATTAGAGATGGAAATCAAATACTGTAATGTGTCTTACCTGCACACCTGCCTGTCTGCCTTAATCTTGGTAGTCCTCACATTGAGCCTCGAAGACTCATTTACAAGCGAGACCTGTTTGGACAGACAGTAAAAAGTGGTGAAAATGGCAAATATAGTTTGGAGACAAAAAAAAAAAATCCTAACGTTCTTAATCTTTGGCAGAATGTTAACAGCATGATAATGAGAAAAAAAACTTGCATGACTAGCACATAATGACGCAATGGCAGTGAGCGTGTCCAGAGACAACGCACAGAGGCACTGCAGAGTTCAGATAAAATCGCTCAGTTCAAGTAGTTCCCTCTGGAAAGATACATGCACTCTCGGGAGGGGGGGTCGAGGAACGGCCAAGGATGATGTCAGAATAGAATCCAAAGAGTCTGGGCCCATCTGATTGGTCCGTAGATTTCCTCAGTGGGAGTGGGGGAGGGACAGAGCATCAACGGTTTACAAAACTTCCAGGTAATTACCGGTAAGCCTGTCAAGGCCAGTCAGGGAGCTGAATTCAGATGAACATGGTTGTTTTGGGGACAGGCAAAACTTTACTGACTTCTACTTGGGTCTGTGTTGACTCGGTCCACTCTGTTCCAAAACGCCCAAATTAAATGGCCACACCAATGGACCGTACCTGAGAATAATTCCCCGAGATCTAGTCCATTCTGCCAAAAGCATTTGAGTCTGGGTGTTGAGGCACGAACTAAGCCTTCATATAAGGCAGGCTGCCTGACCAGGATCAAAATTGCTGCCGACGACTTCCCTGAATGTTGGTAAACCAGAAACCAGCTGAATCCAAAAATCAGGAAACTGTTTGACATAAATCCAATTATATATGCGTCTTTAACATCCACGATTGGCAGCAAAGATAAGACACGTCATCAAGTATTCCAAGTCTATGAGATATCCAGCTGCGTGCGTGCCAACAGGGCAAATCGGCTCACCTAAAGCCTGTCTTCTCATCAACGAAATGTTGCGTTGAGGGACCAACTGACCAAATCAATAGCAGAATTATGATTCTAAAGATTCGTAGAAGAGAGGCTCTAAAGCAGTTTCACAGAGGACTTTAAGCCTTAATCAGAACAAGCGCTCAATACAAAAATTAAGCCTTAATGATATTTTCAAGAAAGTATGTGTAAATATCGATGTGATTTGCGTGGAAAGTCACAGATCTTTATCGTGTCAAAATGCAAAAAGGCCTTCTCCTACTCCGCTCCTGTTTCCTGGAATATCTTGCAAAAAGATCTGAAGCTCTTAAACTTGACCTCTTTAAGTGGCTTCAAACAACTTAAGTTCCTGGCAAAAACCAATGCAGACATGTTCCTGTTTTTAGTTTTCTTCACCACCTTATAATCTAGCTGGTTTTTTGCTACTTTTTCCTCTTGACTATCCTTTTGGTTGCCATTTTATTTTAACATGCAAAAAATGTATGCCTCTTTTATGATTGTTGTTGTCATCATTATCCACAGTTGTCATCACTTGTTAAAAAAAAATCAGGTCTTGTAAATGAGTCCCCGAGGCTCAATGGGATTAACCTGTATAAATAAAGGTTGAATGAATGTCATGGTATCAAACATATGAACATGCAGGCTGACGTTGTTTGACTGTATGCAGTGTATGAGCTCATAAACTCAGAGCTTTCAGCTATGATCCAAAAATACCAAGGTCAAACCCTGGATGACTTTACCTTCCAGCAGGTCATTTTGAGTTTCGTCCCCCCTGACTCTTGTGTTTTTATGTCGTACCTACTAAAGTGACAGGAAGCCTTAAGCTATGTCGTCACACACAGCAGCACAAAGGACAAACAGGTACAGATTTATATAAAATGTTTTTTTCCTCCATATATCTTTTGCACTTTTTTTTTCTTCTGTTGTTTGTTGTTTAAGGAAATTCTACCATTGCTGTTCATCATTCTTTAGTTTGTAGCAGGTCGCTTTTGTAAATGAGCCCTCGAGGCTCAATGAGATTTACCTGACTAAATAAAGGTTGAATGAATGAATGAATGCACTTGTACATGCTGCACGTGAACCAAAGCACCAAAATCAACCAAAATAAATTGCCTATAATAGTTTGCTTGTGAACTTAATTTGCTTTAACTTGTGTCAGTAGTTTTATAAGACATTTTAACTTAAAAGTGGCTAACTTAAAAGTGGCTAACTTAATTTTCATGCTTTAGCAAAATAAAAATCCTTGGTTTTCACAAACACACACACAGTTTGGTTTATTAAATTAATGGTAATGGTTCAAATGATACAGCTAGTCTCTTTCTTCCGTTCCCTTTTCGTCCTTGTTCTTGGGGTGACAGCTGCTGCAGTGTTGGCCACAGATCTTATCGGTGACGAAGCACTGCAGCTTGTACACAGCCAGCCAAGTTTAAGCAGCTTTCAGCTCTCAAGTCAGATGCTAACATTCAGTGATGGTGGAGGAAAATCCCTGATCAAGGTTAAAATGGAAGAAAATGGATGAGTTGCAAATGGTATTTTTATTGCAAAATTCATGTAAAGTAAATGTAAAGTAGGATTTCTTCAGCGTAGTTTCCCCCATCTATCAATCCATGTGATAGGAATGGATGTTATTTTGTTGGGGATGAGTTGTAATAAATTTCAATTTGTCCCAACAGAAATTATGACCAAGCTAAAATGTTGACTGTATGTTGAGGTGGTGATACTTGGGTGAAGTTAAGAATATATGACAAAAATAAAATAAAATAAAATAAAATTGGAAGCAGTCCTAATAATGGGTTATTTTTCTAGTGTTTTACTTTGAAAATGCTTAATTTATAGTGGTAAATGGACTGAAAGTGATATGGTCTTTATATCCATGCTCCTGACTGTGATCAAGGTGACGTGCATAGGCCTTGTTTGTTGGTTTCCGTTTAGTTGAAATTTGGCCAGGAGATCTGTCACAATAAACAATAAATCAATTAATTGCATGATAAATAAAAATTATCGACCTCATTTTCATTTGTCGTTTCTTCGTGTCTCTCTTTTTCTACTGAAGACACTGGATGACAAAAGGCTCAACTCCGGTGCTCTTCACTGACCCCTCCGATTATCTTTTCTCTAAAATCCATTTTAACTGTCCAAAATCGCGTTTTTGGATCATTAAAAGCAGCTAAGCTGAGGAGCTAAGCTACGAGCTAAGCTAACATGCCGACCATGGGGAAAAAACATTTGGCTTGTCGGAGCTCCAAAATTCACGGTTGAAACCGTGTCTTCGTGCAAAAGTTGTTTTTCTCTGCAAAAAAGAACTTGTTTACTGATTTTTATTTAAAGCTTTTTGTGACAAATGCTATGCTAAAGAGCTCAAACCACTCAGAGCGTCCGCCATTTTGAGATCCCAAAAAACAGGAAAGACAGACAGTCCATGTCACTTCCCTCCCATTTTTCTTAGAGACACGCTGCTCGCTCCCTCACTATCCATCCTTTGGTTCAAACAGTCTTATACTGTAGGTACTACACTCAAAACAAATTAAACATTTCTTCTTAAATTTGACAATAATTACTAATTATTGTCAAATTTCAAACTATATTATTGTTTATCGCAATAATTTCTGAGACAATTAATCGCCCAGCAAAATTTGTTATGACAGGCCTATCTGTTGGGCTACACTTTAGCCTAGTGCAGTGGAGAGCTTAGCCCTGGTCAAACCTTGTGTGTCTGTGTTGGTGTGCGTGTGTGTGTGTGTGTGTGTGTGACAGCAATACGGTACATTTCCCTGACCTGCCTCCAGCGCAGCCAGCAGATCTGTCAGCATTCTGTTTCTGCTCCGTCTCACAGTTGAGTGGGGTTGCTCAGTTTGTCATCTGTATACAGCTGGTGGACTTGGCCATAACTTTGCTGACACATGGAGATGTACGAACACATGATGGTACTCTAATCAGATTTATTAAAACACCAGGCTCCCTCTGTAGAGATATTCAGAGCTGACAGTGATTAACACCTTGACTTAAGAGATGCTGTTATTTTTAAGATTTACAGGATCACTCAAATATAGACTAGACCTTTAATTATTTCAACATGAGATTAAATAGATCTAATCACATACCGTAAGTGCCTTATCAAACCAGTAAATGTGAAGGAAATTAAACAAATCTGTTAAGTATTCTGCAGCAATGCTTGAAAGTTTGTAAAACGTTATGAATTTATTTTATCTAGCTTTAAGCTTAATCGATTCCCTGACTTAAAAATAACTGTAAGAACGCAGTAAAATGAATGAGGCCACATTTTTGGACTCATTTATTTATTTATTAACAGTAAAATGATCCAGTGGTACATATTTCTGTTGTGTAAGTAAGTAAACCTTTAAATTTCCAGGAACTTTGAAGTTCTATTTAAAATCTAAAGTATTTTCAGTATGTAAATTGACAGTCAGGTGTTATTACCAACGGGGTAAACAAAATTTACTTGGCTAGAATTCTTAAAACTAGTAAATGAATCCAACTACCAGATACTTTGTTCCTTTAAACTAAACTAAATTGTCCAAAATAAAAGAAAATGGCACTTCTTACAAGCAAAAATCACATTCCTTAAGAAATATTTTCTTAGAACGAGTGTTATGCCCCCTCCATTAATCTGATTTTAAGATTTGGGGCTTTCATTTAGGCTGGCGCTGATGCTGATGCTGATCTATCTGCTACTGTGATCAAAACACATCCATGTTTGTCACTAATTTGTGTTAATAAAGTTGCTAAAACCTCGGCCTCTTGTAGGAAGTTGTACCAGTCGAGCTGAAGAAAAGCCAGCTGAGAGTTTTAATGAGGAACAAACAGCAGGTTATAAAATTTGAGTACATACCTTTAAAGGCTAACGGCACATTACCAAGGTTAGTTTTTGTGTTGTTGTCTTGAGATTTACACAAAGCCCTTTAGATTGGCTGCTTTGACCCGTTGTTAACGTGTCTTTTAATATCTGAATCTCAGCCAGTGGGCATCCTGTTTTTTCAAACAGCAAATGCTATTATAGCTGCCAAGCTTCATTTGTACAAGTATTCAGTTATACATAATAAGGAGTTGTCAACTCCTTAAAAATTGCCTCCTCATTCTGAATGTAAAATATTATATACTTTTGTTGTTTGCATATGTAATATTGGATCAGTTTTTCTTCAATAAATAAAAAGTAAACATTGTGTCACTTGTGTATAACTGAATACTTGTACAAATGAAGCTTGGCAGCTATAATAGCATTTGCTGCTTGAAAAAACAGGATGCCCACTGGCTGAGATTCAGATATTAAAAGAAAGATGCATGTCTTTTGACAAAGGCAGAAAGATATGTGATTTTATTAGGTTGTACCATATGCCCTCTTAAATATCTTATTTTTAACAGATAAAATGTCATTACTATTCTTATTGGCAAACATGTTTGCATTGTTTTTTGTCCAGGTGATACAGACTATTCTGCCGTTTTGGCTTTAGAAGAAGTGAGCCCTTTAGTTCAATTCAATTCAGTTTATTTATATATCACCAAGTCACACAACTGGAGTCAGTTCCCTCCTGCCTGAAGACTGCCACCATCATCCCAGTCCCAAAGAGCTCCACAGTGACTGGTCTGAATGACTATAGACCGGTGGCTCTCACCCCGATAGTCGCTAAATGTTTTGAGAAACTGGTCATGTCCCACATCAAGACAACCGTCAACATCAGCGAGGACCCTCATCAATATGCATACCGTGAGAACCGATCAACAGAGGACGCCATCTCCTCTGTGGTCCACACTGCTCTCACCCACCTGGATCAGAAGGACTCATACGTGCGTCTGCTCTTTGTGGACTTCACATCTGCCTTCAACACCATGATCCCCCAAACTCTGATAGACAAACTATCCACACTTGGACTAAGCCCCTCTATTTGTAACTGGGTACTAGACTTCTTAACAAACAGACCACAGTCCGTGAAGATCCACAACTTCTCCTCCTCCACCATCACCCTCAGCACTGGCTCTCCTCAAGGATGTGTGCTGAGCCCTCTTCTGTTCACTCTGCTCACATATGATTGTACAGCCACACATCCAGGCTGTCATATTGTTAAGTTTGCAGATGATACAGCTGTGGTGGGATGCATCACAGATAATGATGAATCCAGCTACAGACAGGAGGTGGAACATCTGGAGAGCTGGTGCAAAGAGAACAACCTTCACATGAATGTGAAGAAGACGAAGGAGATGATTGTGGACTTCAGAAGGAACAAACACACCCACACCCCACTGTATATAGGTGGATCTGCGGTGGAGGTGGTCTCCAGTTACAAGTACCTGGGTGTACACTTGAATGATAACCTCAGCTGGAGCAATAACACCACCAGCCTGATCAAGAAAGGTCATCAGAGACTCTACTTCCTCAGACGGCTGAGACGAGCTGGTCTGAGAAGCTCAGTCCTCACCTCGTTCTACAGGTGTGCAGTGGAGAGCGTCCTGTGCTCCAGCATCAACGTGTGGCATGGAGGCTGCACAGTTGCAGAGAGGAAAGCTCTACAGAGAGTGGTGAAGGCTGCACAGAAGTCTGTGGGAGTCAGTCTCCCCACCATCACAGACATTTACACCTCCAGATGCAGAAAAAGAGCCACCTGCATCATGAAAGACCTCACTCACCCAGCACACTCACTCTTTGCACCACTCCCCTCGGGACGGAGGTTGAGGAGCATCAAATGTAGAACCACTAGACTGAGGAACAGCTTCTACCCTGAGGCTGTCAGACTCATGAATAAATAAATAATAAGAATAAACACTGCAAAATGTCACATCATGCTGATACTGATCTGTTTCTTGTTGCTGCGTTCATCTGTGACTATCTGCGTTCATCTGTGACCATCTGCTCATGTTCGTGCTGCTGTTTATAATGATGTTTTTCTACTACATTAGGGCTTAGTGTATTACTAGCTGATGTCTCTCTTAGTTAATCCTAGATGTTATTATTGTTTTTCTCTTGCATTTGTTGTTGGATGTAACTGGGACCCTGTGTACATAATCTCGTTTTCAACACATGTACTACATGCGGTGCAAATGACAATAAATTCTCTCTGACTCTGACTCTGACAACAGTAGTAGTCATCTCAGGACACTGAACAGAAACATTAATTTATATATAAAACTAAGTTGATAACATTATTTATCTAAGGAACAGACTGCTTTGAGTTTAACTTTATCAAAGACTCATCTTGAGCAAGCATGAAGACGACAGTGGAAAGGAAAAACCCTCATGAGGAAGAAACCTTTAGCAGAACCAGGCTCAGGACAAGCGGTCATCTGTTTCAACCGGCTGGGTTTGAAAGGAATAGATGCACAATGACAGGTCAAGAATCACATGTTAAGATAGAAATGGCATCAAATGAAAACTTCATTTGTAACGATGCATTTTAAGAAATGAGGTCAATTTGTCCTTGTAGTCTAAGCCTATATATAGCAGCATAACAAGCCATCCCTAATTATAGGATTCATCAAAAAGTAAAGTCTTAAGCCCAGTCTTAAAACTGGACAATGTGTCAGCCTCATGGACAGAAACTGGAAGTTGGTTCCAGAAGAGAGGAGCCTGAGAACTGAAAGATCTTCCTCTCATTCTGCTTTTGGAAACACTAGAACCACAAGTAAAGGCCTTGTTATACTTGGCCCGTCGGCCCGTCGGATGTCTTTTACCCCCCGTTGAGTGAGCAAACATTGCGCAACTTTTGGCCGCACACCCGCTGTGATCCCCCGGTGCATAGGCGTCGTGTACATAGCCCCCAAACAGAACTCTCGAAGCCGACGATGCGGCTCGCAGCGTGTGATTGGTTCAAAGTTTGTGGGCGTTTTTTGTTTGGATGTCCATATATGGTCTATGACACCGCAGCACGTGACACCGCAGCACGTGACCCCGCAGCACGTGACCCCGCCACTGTTTTAGATACCGGTAGTTCTTACAGTAATATGTTTCATAAAATTACAAAATAAAGTGCAAATATAACATCAGTACTGACATTAATTATATTGCATCTTACCTCCATATGGGCGTACAGAGCATACAGTAGCCTTCCCCAGCTTATAACTGGCAGCGATGGCAGTGAATGAGCACCCAGAAGCCAGGACCCGCACAGCCAGTCTCTCCGGGGCAGAGACCGGTGCGCTGTGCGTCGGTGCGTGCTGCAGGTGAGGGGAGATCCGGTGGGCAAGTTCATCAAAACGAGCAGCGGACATTCGAAAATATGAAAAGTGTGTCTCGTCATCCATCTCCCGCATCTGCTGAACCAACAAGCTAAACTCGCCTTGTGTAGATCTGGTCCTGTTCAGCGGGCGAACGTGCCAACGCCGTTCGCGTCGTATTTCCATGTTCGCGGTCAATAACATTAATATAAGGTCATTTTCTTCATCCTCGTCCTCCGACTCGTCATCCAACCTGAGAAGCATCTCTTTTGCCGCCTGCGAATACATTTTCTTCGTAGTGAACTGTTGAAATTACTTCCTCTTTCCGGCAACAGCCAACGTGCGTGTGACGTATGCAGTGTGAGTGCGCGTGACGTATGCAGTGGGAGGGAAGAGGGAGGGATTATCCCCACGTCTTAAAGAGGTATAAACACTCAATGCGGTCGGTGACACACGTCAGCGCTGGGTTCACTCAACGGGGGGTAAAAGACATGAGACGCTAGTATAAACCCAGCTTAAGCCTGCAGTCTGAAAGCGAAGTGCTCTGTTTGGAAAATCTGGAACAATAAGATCTCAAATATACGAT
>JBBPBX010007645.1:51006-64630 GCA_038048925.1 Garcialebias charrua | reverse complement strand
TAAACAAATCTGAAATAAGACTATAAATTTGTTAAATCTTTTGGGAAAATATTTTTGACATGTTTAACCAATCATCTTTAGCCAGAAGCTGGTCCATAAAATCCAATAGGCTGGTCTCTAGTTAAAAAAAAAACTACTAAAAGTTAGGAAGAATTTATATCAGAGGAAAATACATTTATTTATGATTTTCATTTATTGAAGAAAAATCTATTTCAAGAGGGTGATATAGAGAAATTGAAGTTGAGGTGGCTCGGGCATCTGGTTAGGATGCCTCCTGGACGCCTCCCTGGTGAGGTGTTCCGGGCATGTCCCACCGGGAGGAGACCCAGAGGAAGACCCAGGACACGCTGGAGGGACTATGTTTCTCGGCTGGCCTGGGAACGCATTGGGATTCCCCCAGAGGAGCTGCTCCAAGTGGCTGGGGAGAGGGAAGTCTGGGCCTCCCTACTTAGGCTGCTACCCCCGCGACCCGACCCCGGATAAGCGGACGAAAATGGATGGATGGGATGGATGGGATATAGAGAAATATTTTGGGGGGATTTTTTTGGGAGGGGGAAACATCTTGTTAACATATATTCAATAAAAAAATATTATGCAAGTGCTGTACTTAAAGGGATTGTGACATGATTTTTTTACTATTCATAAAATTGCTCAAAATATATATATTTTATCATTTAAATATGTTTGTTTTTGCAAACAAAATGATAAATCACTTTAATTTTGCTTTAAAAGTGATTTTGAACTTCAAGCCGTGTTTAATCATGGGAAATCCCATTACACGCGAACGCACCATCTGTGATGTCACACCGGGCAGAGCTCTGGGCTTGTCACAGTGCGCAGGTATGAGCAGCTCGACATGAAGGAAGTCTGATACAGCATCAGACCTAAATTAGATCCTGTTGTTTCTTGTTCCATCACCCAAACAATTTTCTGCTTCCCAAAATGAAGACAAATAGCTCAAATCTTCACATAGATTGCTAAATTCGTCCAGTTTTAAATTGTCCGCTATTAAAGACACCACAGCCCTCTGCCCAGTGTGACATCACATATGGTGCGTTCGAGTGTAATCGGATTTCCCATGATTAAACACGGCTTGAAGTTCAAAATCACTTTTAAAGCAAAATTAAAGTGATTTATCATTTTGTTTGCAAAAACAAACATATTTAAATGATAAAATATATATATTTTGAGCAATTTTATGAATAGTAAAAAAATCATGTCACAATCCCTTTAAGCAGAAGTAAAATGGAAAACATCAATGTCAGAGGTCCAACTGTGAACTAAAACAGAGTTTATCACACATCAACAGAAGTGGCTCAGAATTGGTTTAAACAATGGTCTTTAAGTTTGTGCAGATTATCTAACTTCAGGCTGGATAACAGACCACTGAACCAAATTAAGGTAAAAAAAAAACTACTTTTGGCACAAAGCTAAACAATAGAGCTAGAAAAGATAAAAGGAAATTCTAATATTGATGATCTAGAGTACTTTCTGTATGTCTTCACATTTGCATTGCTGCTCATACAGTATATTGTGCAGCATTTATTTTTGGGTTGTTTTGAACAAGGTTTCCCCAATTCAAAAGTCAAGAACAACCAGCCAGATCAATATAAACTAATACAAGGTTGCATATTTGCAGTACACTGTTTTGTTCATATTACATATGTTTTGAAATGGATGTATATGAAACAATGACTAGTCCCCAAAGGGATTTAAGGTACCCAAAGGTGACTTTACTCAGTTTGTGTATCTGTGTAAACCTATGTAAAACTTTCTTAGAAATAGACCTTTACTAAGCTGCTTTTCTACATATATGAATGTTCTTGTAAAGTGTCCTGAGACAACTTTGTTGTGATTTGGACTTTTTAAATAAACAGAATTGAATTGAAGTCTCCAAAGGGATATAAGGTATCCATAGGTGTCTTTAATCAGTTTATGTATCTGTGTAAATCTAAAGTCCCCAAAGGGATATAAGGTACCCAAAGGTGACTTTAATCAGTTTGTGTATCTGTGTAAATCTAAAGCCCCCAAAGGGATACAAGGTTCCCAAAGGTGACGTTAAGCAGTTTGTGTATTTGTGTAAATCTAAAGTCCCCAAATGGATATAAGGTACCCAAAGGTGACTTGAATCAGTTTGTGTATCTATGTAAATCTGAAGTCCCCAAATGGATATAAGGTCCCCAAAGGTGACTTTAATCAGTTTGTGTATCTGTGTAAAACTCAAGTCCCCAAAGTGGATGAAAAAATTATCCGGTCCCCAATGTGAGGGTAAAAAACAATTTTATCAAAAAATGATTTAAACAAAATTTTCAGGTGACCTTTGTTTTCAGTAAATTTAGAGTAAAAAAAATCACTTAGCAGTTTGTCCCTAAACCATTCAGAAAGGGGTGTCCCCTAAAGTAGGGAGTTAAAACATGCGTCCCCAATGTGGACATAGGTAAGTTATGTGTGTGTGTGTGTGTGTGTGTGTGTGTGTGTGTGTGTGTGTGTGTGTGTGTGTGTGTGTGTGTTGGTCTATGTGGTTTGGCCCGACTATGCGCCAGACTACGTACCGACATTATCGGGACATTTGGTATTAGCCAGCCTTTGCCAATGTCTGGATAAAACACAGATTGTATCCAAATATATTAATATGTAAACATTGTTTTTTCTCATCAATATCAGCGTAACTTGTGGCTAATAGGCTGCCTGGATGAGTTGGAGTGTGCTTTAACACTTAAAATTGTTTTAATAAAAAGTTATTTACATTTATAAAATTGTCTGGCGACGCACCTCCCAGGGAATATGTGTGTGGTGTGTGTCTTTTTGTGTATCGGTTGCATTTATTGAAGCCGTGTGTGTGGCTCACTGACACACAGCGCGCCAAACTGCAACGCCCCTCCTCTGCTCCCTGTTGTGGGCGGGGCCTCAGCCGAAGCTTTAAAAGTTAAACCCCTCGAGCTGACACGTGTAGAGACGTAATGGCTTCCTTTCTGCAGTATGACGGCCTGAGGTGAGCGGAGATTTTAAAAGTTTAAACCGTGGATTTTGCAGCAGGTGGACGGAGGACTGCACAGAGGTAAGAATTAATTAATTTATTTATTTATTTTATTTTTTTTTGCTTTGAGGACATTGAAGTAAATGTTAGCGTGTGCAACGTGACACGCTGTGTGAATGTTGTAGCAAACTTTATCAACATTTATATAAATTAGCAACTATCTGTGCATGAGTTTTGAGCGTGGGTACTCGGGACCCGCAGCGGGACGGCCGAGCAGGACCGCCACGCCGCTGGGTACAGTTCTGAGGGCCGGCCGCGTGCCGAGGACAGCCGAGCGCCCCACGTAGACCATGCGTCTCCCGCACGTCGCGCCCGGGCCCCGGGGATGGTCCGTGTGCGCCGCACGTTTGATGTTTTGAGTGGTTATTTAGAGTCGAACGTGACGAAGATGAGACGAAGCGTAGCGTGACTTGACGTCGCCGCAGCGTGACACGCTGTGTGAATGCTGTAGCAAACTTTATCAACATTTTTATAAACTAGCAACAATATCTATGCATCACTCGTGGGTGTTTTGAGTGGTTAATTAGTAAAATAAGTGGTTTGGACATGTCCAGAGGAGGGGCAGTGGTTTGGACATGTCCAGAGGAGGGGCAGTGGTTTGGGACATGTCCAGAGGAGGGGCAGTGGTTTGGGACATGTCCAGAGGAGGGGCAGTGGTTTGGGACATGTCCAGAGGAGGGGCAGTGGTTTGGGACATGTCCAGAGGAGGGGCAGTGGTTTGGGACATGTCCAGAGGAGGGGCAGTGGTTTGGGACATGTCCAGAGGAGGGGCAGTGGTTTGGGACATGTCCAGAGGAGGGGCAGTGGTTTGGGACATGTCCAGAGGAGGGGCAGTGGTTTGGGACATGTCCAGAGGAGGGGCAGTGGTTTGGGACATGTCCAGAGGAGGGGCAGTGGTTTGGGACATGTCCAGAGGAGGGGCAGTGGTTTGGGACATGTCCAGAGGAGGGGCAGTGGTTTGGGACATGTCCAGAGGAGGGACAGTGGTTTGGACATGTCCAGAGGAGGGACAGTGGTTTGGACATGTCCAGAGGAGGGACAGTGGTTTGGACATGTCCAGAGGAGGGACAGTGGTTTGGACATGTCCAGAGGAGGGACAGTGGGTATATTAGTAGAAGGATGTTAGAAATGCAGCTGCCAGGAAAAAGACAAAGAGGAGACATATGGATGCAGTTAGAGAGGACATGAAGGTAGTTGGAGTGAGTCAGAGAGACACTCAGCAGGTGGACAGTTAGAGAGACACTCAGCAGGAGGACAGTCAGAGAGACACTCAGCAGGAGGACAGTCAGAGAGACATTCAGCAGGAGGACAGTTAGAGAGACACTCAGCAGGAGGACAGTCAGAGAGACATTCAGCAGGTGGACAGTTAGAGAGACACTCAGCAGGAGGACAGTCAGAGAGACATTCAGCAGGTGGACAGTCAGAGAGACACTCAGCAGGTGGACAGTCAGAGAGACACTCAGCAGGTGGACAGTCAGAGAGACACTCAGCAGGTGGACAGTCAGAGAGACACTCAGCAGGTGGACAGTCAGAGAGACATTCAGCAGGTGGACAGTCAGAGAGACACTCAGCAGGTGGACAGTCAGAGAGACACTCAGCAGGTGGACAGTCAGAGAGACATTCAGCAGGTGGACAGTCAGAGAGACATTCAGCAGGTGGACAGTCAGAGAGACATTCAGCAGGTGGACAGTCAGAGAGACATTCAGCAGGTGGACAGTCAGAGAGACATTCAGCAGGTGGACAGTCAGAGAGACATTCAGCAGGTGGACAGTCAGAGAGACATTCAGCAGGAGGACAGTCAGAGAGACACTCAGCAGGAGGACAGTCAGAGAGACACTCAGCAGGAGGACAGTCAGAGAGACACTCAGCAGGAGGACAGTCAGAGAGACACTCAGCAGGAGGACAGTCAGAGAGACACTCAGCAGGTGGACAGTCAGAGAGACATTCAGCAGGAGGACAGTCAGAGAGACAGTGGTTTGGACATGTCCAGAGGAGGGACAGTGGTTTGGACATGTCCAGAGGAGGGACAGTGGGTATATTAGTAGAAGGATGTTAGAAATGCAGCTGCTAGGAAAAAGACAAAGAGGAGACATATGGATGCAGTTAGAGAGGACATGGAGGTAGTTGGAGTGAGGACAGAGGATGCAGAGGACAGAGTGAGGTGGAGGAGGATGACTCGCTGTGGCGACCCCTGAAAAGGGAAAAGCTGAAAGAAGAAGAAGCGTTAACATTTAACTTGACCACCGCAGCGTGACAAGCTGTGAACGCTGTATTGTAACATAAAGAGAGGTTTTAATGTTTTCACCGTGATTTTTGTGCTAAATTTGCTCTTATGTTTCATTTTTCACCTCAAAGCGGAGTGAACAGACAGCCCCTACCCTTCCCTAAAGAGCGTCGTTACGTCATCACGGTCAAACTGCAGTGAATCAGGTAAGATCAAAATAGAAGTGACGTGCATTTGGTGAAAACTGAGAATTTTTTTGTAATTTTTTCATATTTTTACATGTTTTCAGCTAGTCCTGCAACTTTTATCAGAATCACAGTCAGAATATTGTCATTTGCACCACATGTGTTACATGTGATGAAACGAGATTATGTACACATGGTCCCAGTTACATCCAACAATAAAATGTGAGAGAAAAACAGTAATAACATCTAGGATATAACTAAGAAAAACATCAACAAGAAATACACTAATCACTAATGTAATAGAAAAACATCATTATAAACAGCACCACGAACCTGAGTCTGTATGAGCAGATGGTCACAAATGAACACACAGCAACAAGAAAACAGATCAGCATCAACATGATGTGATATTTTGCAGTATTTATTCTTATTATTTATTTATTCATGAGTCTAACAGCCTCAGGGTAGAAGCTGTTCCTCTGTCTAATGGTTCTACATTTCATGCTCCTTAACCTCCGTCCTGAGAGGAGCGGGGCAAAGACTGTGTGTGCTGGGTGAGTGGGGTCTTTCATGATGCAGGTGGCCCTCTCCCTGCATCTGGAGGTGTAGATGTCTGTGATGGTGGGGAGACTGACTCCAACATCTTCTGTGCAGCCTTCACCACTCTCTGCAGAGCCTTTCTTTCTGCAGCTGTGCAGCCTCCATGCCACACGTTGATGCTGGAGCACAGGATGCTCTCCATTGCACACATGTAGAAGGAGGTGAGGACTGACAACACCATCGCCCATGATCGGGTCATCAGAGACTCTACTTCCTCAGACGGCTGAGAAGATCTGGTCTGGGAAGCTCAGTCCTCACCTCCTTCTACAGGTGTGCAGTGGAGAGCATCCTGTGCTCCAGCATCAACGTGTGGCATGGAGGCTGCACAGCTGCAGAAAAAAAGCTCTGCAGAGAGTGGTGAAGGCTGCACAGAGGTCTGTTGGAGTCAGTCTCCCCACCATCACAGACATCTACACCTCCAGATGCAAGAAGAGGGCCACCTGCATCATGAAGGACCACACTCATCCAGCGCATACACAATCTTTGCCCTGTTCCCCTCAGGAAGTAGGTTGAGCATCAAATGTTGAACCACTTGAGGAACAGCTGCTACCCTGAGGCTGTTAGACTCATGAATAATACATGATAAGAATAATCACTGCAAAATATCACATCATGCTGATCTGTTTTCCTGTTGCTGTTCATTTGTGACCATCTGCTCATACAGACTCATGTTCGTGCTGCTGCTTGTATTGATGTTTTTCTATTACGGTACATTGGTGCTTAGTGTATTTTTAGCTGATGTTTTTCTTAGATCATATCTTAGATGTTACTACTGTTCTTCTCTTACATTTTTTTGTTGTTGGATGTTACTGGGACCCGGTGTAAATAATCTCGTTTCATCACATGTACCACATGCGGTGGTAGAGGTTTTAATGTTTTCAATGTCATTTCTGTGCAAAATATGCTCATATTTTTCTTTTTCTTTTTTTAACCTCAAAGCAGTGAGCAGACAGACGAACAGCGTCATTACATCATCACGTTGCAGTGTCGTTACACCATCACGTAGTCTGCAGTGTCAAGTAGGTATCAGAATACTGTATAAGTGACGTGCAATTGGTGAAAACTTAGAATTGTTTTGTAACTTTTTTATATTTGTAGCCGAACGGGTATGGGTAAAAAAATACTTTAGGCAACTTTTAGTTTAAAAAAAATAATCTATTTAAAAAAATGAATTTGGTTAAAAACTTTATTAAAAGTTACCCTTTAGGCACTTTAGACCCGTTGCAGAAGATGAGGCAGGAGACACTTCACACAAACACCAATAAATTGCACAATTTGTTTAATAAAAAATCCTAAATTTAAAATACACAGTTAAAAAGGCAGTAATAACTCCTGGCAACAATAAAAGTGCAATTCGATAAAGTGTTTAAAACAAAAAAAAGACAGTAGTACACCACGGCAGAATTAATACCACCGCCTGGGAGATGTCCAATTAATCAAGCCACAGCTGTCCAAAGAGTTCGTCCTGGGAGAACCGTTGCGCTGTAGCAGACGCCACCCACGCCGGCACCAAGACGATTAGTCCGGGCTGAACCCCAGTCCGGGCTGAACCCCAGTCGGCCCCGATCAGCCAGACAGGACGGGTGATGCAGCCAGCCTTAAGCTGACCAGAACAGTGGGCATCAAATCAGCAGCCAGGACAGCAAGACGACAGCCAGTGGACAGCTCGAACAGCAGGTGAACAAAACGGTGAAGGACAAACAGCAGCAGCTAATAAACAAAGATTAGAATTAAAAGCTGAACATAAAACAGAAAGACGAACTAGCGCTTTACTCACCACGAGCTCCACCTCAACAGTAGAGGGAAGCAGGAGGCTTGTACATTTGGTCGTGGAACAGTAGATCACGGCGACCTTAAAGCGCACATTCAGTTACGCTGGCGCGACCCAGCCAGCAGACGCCAGGGTCTGAACCGGAAGGCGGATGACGTGAAGTCAACCACTGAAGCCTGGCCCTTTTTATACCGGAAGCCAGCCTTGGACCCAATCACATCCCGCACTCATGTGGTGCGTTCAATGTCCGTAGGGACATCCTGCCACATATTTTTACATGTTTTCAGCTAGTCCAAGAGGTGTACAACTTTAATCAGAGTCTAATCATCTTTATTGTCATTTGCACCGCATGTGGTACATGTGATGAAACAAGATTATGTACACAAGGTCCCAGTTACATCCAACAACAAAATGTGAGAGAAAAACAGCAATAACATGTAGGATATAACTAAGAAAAACATCAACTAGAAATACACTAAGCCCTAATATAATAGGAAAACATAATTACAAACAGCAGCACGGACATGAGTCTGTATGAGCAGATGGTCACAAATGAACACAGAAACAAAAAAACAGATCAGCATGTTGTGATGTTTTGCAGTAATTACTGTTTTCTAATTGTTTATTTATTCATGAGTCTAACAGCCTCAGGGTAGAAGCTGTTCCTCAGTCTAGTGGTTCTACATTTGATGCTCCTCAACCTCCTTCCTGAGGGGAGTGGGGCAAAGAGTTTGTGTGCTGGGTGAGTGGGGTCTTTCATGATACAGGTGGCTCTCTTCCTGCATCTGGAGGTGTAAATGTCTGTGATGGTGGGGAGACTGACTCCAACATCTTCTGTGCAGCCTTCACCACTCTCTGCAGAGCTTTTCTTTCTGCAGCTGTGCAGCCTCCATGCCACACGTTGATGCCGGAGCACAGGATGCTCTCAACGGCACACGTGTAGAAGGAGGTGAAGACAGACAACACCACCGCCCTGATCAAAAAAAGGTAATCAGAGACTCTACTTCCTCAGACGGCTGAGAAGAGCTGGTCTGGGAAGCTCAGTCCTCACCTCCTTCTACAGGTGTGCGATGGAGAGCATCCTGTGCTCACACGTTGATGCTGTAGCACAGGATGCTCTCCACTGCACACCTGTAGAAGGAGATGAGGACTGGGCTACTCAGACCAGCTCGTCTCAGCCGCCTGAGGTAGTAGAGTCTCTGATGAACTTTGTTGATCAGGCTGGTTGTGTTGTTGGTCCAGCTGAGGCTATAATTCAAGTGCACACCCAAGTACTTGTAGCTGGAGACCAGTGGTGGAGAAAGTACTCAAACACTGTTTATAAGTAAAAGTACAAATAAACAGACAAAAATGTACTCTAGTAAAAGTAGAAGTACCATTATATTGTGTTTACTTAAGTAAAAGTAAATAAGTACTTGCTTTTAAAAATGCTTAAAGTATTAAAGTAAAAGTACTTGCTGAATGTATTGCCTAATGCAGTGTTTTTCAACCTTTTTTGAGCCAAGGCACAGTGTTTTCATTGAAAAAATCCCGAGGCACACCACCAACCAAAATTGTAAACATAGATACACTGTATCCGCCTATATTAAATATATAGTCATTCTTATCAACGTGTCTTGAATAGGAATGAAATAAACACAAAAATGTATTTTTATCATGTTTTATATTTCTTATTTCAAATTGCACTTAACATGAAATTGCACTTAACATGCCTTGAAATAAACCTGAACAGTGCCACAAATTGTGGTCTTAAAATTAAAGAGGATGAAATTGCACTTAACATGCCTTCAAATACACCTGAACAGTGCCACAACAATATGGTGTTAAAATTAAAGAGGATGAAATTGCACTTAAAATTAAAGAGGATAAAATTGCACTTGCCTTCAAATACACCTGAACAGTGCCACAACAATATGGTGTTAAAATTAAAGAGGATGAAATTGCACTTAACATGCCTTCAAATACACCTGAACAATGCCACAACAATATGGTCTTAAAATTAAAGAGGATGAAATTGCACTTAACATGCCTTCAAATACACCTGAACAATGCCACAACAATATGGTCTTAAAATTAAAGAGGATGAAATTGTACTTAACATGCCTTCAAATACACCTGAACAGTGCCACAACAATATGGTCTTAAAATTAAAGAGGATGAAATTGTACTTAATATGCCTTCAAATACACCTGAACAGTGCTACCATTCTCTCTACATTTTACTCACTTAGTGTGAAACCTGTGCCTGTTTGGATGAACACAAAGCTGATATTCTGGCAGGAATTGAAGAAAGACACACACGAAGCTCTTCCTCAACAGCTCTCAGTCTCTCTCTGTTTTTAGTTTTTATGGCAGTTAGGCTGGAGAAGCTCACTTCACACAGATATGTTGTGGAAAATGGGAGCAATGTCAAAATAGCTTTGTTTGCCAGAAAGGGGAACTCATTGGCAGCAGTCAACCAAAAACTTTCTAAAGGAAGATCAGCAAAGCTCAGCTTTAAACCACGATTTTGTCCCAGTTCAGTTAGTTCTTCCTGCTCCTGTAAAGTCATGTTCCTGCCAACAACTGCTGAGCTGTATGGGTCCCTAACAAAGTCATAGCATACCTGAACTGATGACTCAAAAGAGATGTAAGCCTCGCTGTACAGTCTCACGTTCACGGTTTCTGTCTTCTTCTGATTTCCACTTGGGCCTTCATCTGGGTCCGAATTTTGTCCAGGGACCAGACCGGATTTAGTATTTTTTCTTTTGAAAAAGTTTTCCATCGCTGCCTGTTTGTTTGAGAAGGTCCTCAAGGTTTGTTTTGCTCACTGCTACACGTCACGTTCATGCGCCGCTACTTCTCTTGTTTTAATGTGCGCCGCTATGCTCCATACTGCCACCTATCGCGCGGTAAGGAAATTACACCAGTTAATAAAAATTTCATAATTTACTAATTTTACACGGCACACCAGACAATCTCTCGCGGCACACTGCTGTTCCGCGGCACACTGGTTGAAAAACACTGGCTTAATGCAATGGTCTACAGTATCATTAAGTGTGTGTACTGTACGCATATTTTCTGTAATACATTAATAGTGTTTTTCCATTTTAAAGAACAATGCTGCAGATAACACATGTTTTTATTGTGTTTACTCTGTGACACAGTTCACACTTGGACTTGTGATTCTGTGTGTCAGAATTTCAGGGATGACATGCAGAGTTAAATGTCATTAAGCAAAATAAGAGAGGAATTATTTTACCTTTGAAAGTTTTTATTTAACACAAAGCAGAACCAATGTGTCATTTTAACTGCAGTAAACATGTTTAAATTAAAGTTATCTGTCTGAAAAAAAGGAGCATTATGCCAGGTTTCCACCAAACGCTTTTCGCGCCTCCGAAGCAGCCACTTTACATTGAAAGTCTATGTGGCCGGGCATGTTGGATGCGGCGCATCTACAGCAGTTCAAGCAGCGCGGCAGTGAGTGGCAGCTTTTTTCCGCTCCCACGTCACCTCCGAGCAGCGACTGTCGAAGCTCGATTTGTCCTGCTTCTGCTGCTCGCAGCTTAGCAGCAACCAATCGGGATAGACTCTGCCATGTGATCACGCAACAACGACAGGACTTTTTTTTGGACTTTTCAAACTTACCCATCGAGCCTCCATGAAGAAAACAGCCTCCGGTAAGAAACTTGGCATTTTTACAGTTGCCGCTGTCCGCTCGAGCGTACGGTCACCCCAAACATAAAAAAATGTTTTAATCTCAACAAAGACTTTAGGAGCTGCAGTTTGGCTCATAAAAAATCCACTCAAGTAGTAACGAGGCTCATGTACAGCTGATTTTTTATCTGCCCGGTGTAGAAGAAACAAACGGAAAAGGAGCCAGCCGCTGCTCCCACTGCGTGTCTGCAGACATGTTCGATGAGAACAGACATCTGTTGACAAGCAGCCAACACAGTGCGGTAGGAGATTTTTTGCAGCGCGAAAAGCGTCTGGTGGAAACCCGGCATTAGACCTGACAAAGGAACAGACACTGATCATTTCACCTCCAGTTTGTCATCAACTCTAGTTAAAATATTGTCCAGTCAACCATGGATCAAAAGTGAACAATATTTTAAATTCCTGACACCATTTTCAAAACTTGGATCTGAGTGTCGAGACATTTCTTGTCTCCTAACATCCCATGAACTGATACATTTTAATATTGATACAAGAATTTATTGTTCAAGTTCAGAAGAAGTTGGTTTTCACAGTTTTTTGAGTCCAGTCTGGTTTTTTAGGGAGATGTCCTGCTGTACTGAACAGTCTTTCAATAATCTTTCAATAATCTTTCAATAAGGCCATGGGTGGTGTGTATCTTCTGGCTGAATCTTTGTGGTGGAATCCATTTTGAGTGTGTTAGTGGTGCTGTGGGTGCTCCCAGTTCAGTGACGTTTATACTAGAATATACGTCATTAGTCCAGTTCTTCTTGAAGGCAGGTCTAATGTTACCTGTCCACTTGCAGTGATTCAAATTGATTCAAATTGTTTCAAATTCAAATTCAACTCAAATTGTGTGTGTTTGTGTGTGTGACTGTTTTGTGGATTCTAAGGACAGTGTTTTGTCAGGACAGTAATGAGCTGTTATCTGATTGTCTGATTACTGTATAGCGTATTGCTGTCCTAACAAACCACTGTCCATTAAAACCACAAAACAGTCACACACACAAACACACACAATTTTAGTAGAACATGTTATATTTACATGTATATGTCTATCTGTACAGTATATGCATATATATACATGTATATGCATATATGTATATACACTGTACAGTACATGAATATGCATTTATGATATGCTTATATACATGTATATATGTATATTTGTGTGTATGTATATGACATAGATATCAATTATATAAATAATGCAGGGATTGTTAAGTATGACTTCAATATTATTTGTCACAGTTTTTAAATTTATAGTTTTCTTTCATTCAGCTAATTTTAATTTCATCTTAGTCCACCTATCATGAGAGGAGTTTTGTAAATACTCTGTCCATCCATCTTTCCTTTATGTGAGATGGATACTTTGGCCAAAAACAAACAATCATGTAATGTTTATTGGTTTACATGTGACAGCACCTATCATCAAAATGTAGAATTTCCTCTAAATATAAGTATAACTGATCTGTTACAGATGTCATGTGAACATCCAGAGTCAGGAGATCACAGGTAGCCAGAAGCACGATCAACTTCCTTTAAACACGAATACCAAGGTACATTTTAGTTCTTGTGTTCCTAAACAGAATTACTTGCTACGTGTGGTTTCATCAACCTTAATGTTCAATTATGTGTGTATAGGAGTGTATTGTGGTTTTTATGGACAGTTGTTTGTTTGGACAGTCATACGCTATAAACAATCAGACAATCAATCAGATAACAGCTCATTACTGTCCTGACAAAACACTGTCCTTAAAAACCACAAAACAGTCACACACACAAACACACACAACTTCAGTTGAACATGTTATATTTACATGTATATGTCTATCTGTACATTATATGTATATGCATGTTTATGCATATATACATCTATATGTTTATGCATATGTACATATATGCATATTCTTGTATATATACATATATGCATTTACATGTTTAAATGCATTTGCATATACAGTACATGTATATATGCACTTACATATACATGTATATATGCACTTACATATACATGTATATATGCACTTATATATACATGTAATAGGCATGTAAATATAACATGTTCAACTCAAATTGTGTGTGTTTGTGTGTGTGACTGTTTTGTGGTTTCTAAGGACAGTGTTTTGTCAG
>JBBPBX010007645.1:23596-50467 GCA_038048925.1 Garcialebias charrua | reverse complement strand
TAATAAAGGAACCACCTTTCCCCGTAGACTGGTTCCATGCAAGTTTTAAGTCATACTCAATCCGTATGACAAACAGAACATTGCTGCTGGTAAAATAAAATAAATAAAAACATACACCTTGGATTATTTATATACATGTGCTGGCTTTAGTTGAGTTCTTACGCTGGTGCTGTACGTTCAGATATTCATTGTTTCATACATTTAATGAACTATTTTATGATTAAAGGAAAGGTCATGCGCAGGGCTTAATTTGTAAACCGATCAATGCTGGAATGCAAATAGTGTGCGGGCTGGCAGGGGGGCAGAGGGGTCTGGGGGACCTCCCACAGAAATTTTTGAATAAAGTAGATGCAATTTCCTGCATTTTGGTGTAATGTGACAAATTGTTAAACATCTACATTTACCTACGTTTGTAACCACTCCGCTTCTGTCAAGCATCCTACCCCCTCACCCTCTCTCTTACTTGATGGTTCTGAGCCCGACTCTTCTCCACTGAATTCACTGTCCCTGCTCGTTGTCGTCCGACTCCACATGTGAAACCTCCAGGCGCCTCCTCTGTCTGCGTTCCTGCCCGCTTATGACTGCCTGGTTGGCTCAGAACTCACTCCCACCACTCTTTTAGGCATGGAGATTTTTTTAAGGGTAGAAGCGGAAATGTTTACTTGAAGAGGCAGTATGTGATATTAAGAAGCTCGTAAGTTGTTGTTGTGTTTAAAACGAGTGTTTATATGTAATTATTTTCGGTTTACATATCCAATATAAGTTTATTAATTCAAGGCAGTTATATTTTTTCAGAACTTTATTATTAGTAAGCCTGAGAGTTATCAGATCCAAGCAAACAGTTACCGGAACGCACCCTGTAAGAGTTCCCGGATCCTGTTCCAGCAGTTTCTGGCTCAAATTAAGCCCTGGTCATGTGACATCGTGATTGTGTGCAGGGAATTAGGCAGAGCTTAAAGCCCACATTACTACTTCACAGATCCCAAAATACAACAATGTCTGTAAAATGGGTTCTCATTGCTTCAGTTTTCAACAACAACAGCAGTAGAGACACAGATCCAATTTCATCTTATACATTTGATACTTGTACCATAATCTTTACACCGTGGAGATGAAAGGAAGGGAGGGTGTCTGCATCTTTTCAACAAGATATCACTAAAGCTCACACATTGAGCATTGATTAAACACTCTGACTCAGTAGTTTGCATACTGAACCTTTGGTAATTGAAATTTCATTTTTCTACTTGAAAGACAAATTTTTCCTAGTGTTAATGACAAAAAGTGGCAATTTCAGTAACTCCATCTATATGTTATGTACTTTTTTACTTAAGTGCATTGAAATCTTGCTCTACACTTGTACTAGTTTCTAACTTGCTCTTCTTGGGTGTTCTCAGTGTTTACTTCTTGTGGTTTCCTCTGGATGATTTTTTTCTCCACATTTAACTCGTGTGTAGGCAGAAGAATTGCGTTGATGTGTGTGGGGCAAATGTCAGTGTGGTTTCATGATTAGCAGCTTGTTTTTTTTTCTTCTTCCTGTTTTATCTTCCTACAACCTCATCCTCTCTTAGGTACGCATTTCACACATTACTAATTCGTACACTCAGGGGACTGCTGTCTCTTTTGCGCCCCCTTTCTCGTCCCTTACCCTCCCCCCGGCAGTTCTCTTTCAGACGTAACTTCACCTGGTTCGTTCCATCATCTTTGTCTTTGAGGTATTGCACCTGTGGTCTGTCGTTTGGGGAGAGGTCTTCTTTTAAGAAGAGAGGAGTTTTGGTTTTTGCCACTTTGTCAAAGAATGCAAAGTCAGCCACGTATTTTCCTGAGGGGGACAGGGAGACAACAGGGGGGAACTCGTATCCCCAAAGGATCTCCTCCGGAAGATAGGATGTCCGAACCTGGCAGGTGGCTGACGTCGGTTCAACAGTGGCATTCATGATCACCAGAAGCTCAAAGTTCGCCAATTCAGGGTCTGTCCAGCCACCACCTGAAGGAAGAACAAAAAAATATATATGTACATGATTTCTAATGTGTTCTAATGCACATAAAAAAAAACATATTTACGCTTTTTCTTAAGAAAGACACAATTTTACATAAATTAAATTTCACATCAGTTCTTTTATAATAATAATAATAATGAATTCCATTTATAATGCACTTTTCATTAATAAAAATCTCAAAGTGCTACAAAGTGTAACAAAGCAAAGATCAAAATAAAACAAGCGATAAAATCAAATAAAATCAATAATGATATCGACTAAGATCAAAGATAAAATCATGTGAATGCAGATTAGGCTTGCTTAAAAAATAAATAAAACAAAACAATTGATAAAATCAAGTAAAATCAATAATGATATCAGCTAAGATCAAAGATAAAATCAGATCAGTTTCAATAGACTGTTTAGAATCCATAAAGATAAATATCAAACATTAAAATTAATTGCTAAAAACAATATTTTAGCTGTAATTTGGGCCGTAGTTAATGTTTTTATTAATATTTAGCTAACCAGGCAAGTCTGACTGACATCAAATATCTCTTTTTGCAAGAGAGGCTTCCTTGCAAAGATCTTTTAAAGAAGCATTTTGTATAAAGATTAATAACTATTGGCTCTTTCTCCACTGCTCTAGATTCTTTTAAACAGTGTTTTTTTTATTTATTTTTTTATAAAAATTATTTATTTCTAACAATAGCTGCAATACTGAAAATACACCAATGGCTAGAAAGAATGTCCACACAAACAACATAAATACAAAAAATGCAAAGATTTTACTAAATATTTTCTCAAAAGTAATTTTTGACACAATTAATTTTTCTCACAGTTATTAAGAATTTCAGCACACAAAGTTTGACAGTGAAAGTTCAGAATGAAGCAAGAAAAAGACTAAAAAAATGTTTTATAAAATGGCTTCATTGTTGTTGTGGTTTCTAGGACACAAAATGATTATGGACATGGACAATACAGGCTGCTACGTCACTGTTTCCAAAAAGCTGCATATTTCAATTCCATACAGACAAACCAAAATGCTAATTTTAGAATCCATTGTCAAATTTAAAAAAAAAAATCATAAAAAACTCGATTTGTGTGTGGAGAAGACGTGTGAACTCAGCAGAAACTTTTTTTCTAAATATCCAAAGTTGTGTGGATGGGGCATAATATTTAATCTTGTTGATAATTCTTCAGATGGCTTCAGTTTGGAAATAAAAAGTATAATTATGATCAAACTAACAAGCTAACAGCTAGCTCAAGCAGGTCCAGGGCAGGAGTGAATGGCTGCTATTTAAAAATAACTCCAATCTCAGAAGTTTCATAGCATGCCATGCAACTGTTGATTAATAAATCTTAACGCTAATGTCACATCACATAGCTACTCAAGCAAATATATCATGATATACCTGCAAGGAAAGCCCCAGACTGCTCCAAAAAGCTACAACTAGCCAATGCTACCTTTATGACCATATCCAAAGTACTCTATATAACTACTATAATCATTTAGTGCAAAATTGCATGTGATATTATAAATGTTACTAAAACTGCATTTGCATGAAACTCTATGAAATATTTTGAGACTGGTGTTGTTTTAAGATGGCAGCAGTGCACCTTTGTCTTGCTCAGACTAGCTCTTGGCTTCTCTGGTAAAAACCAAAGCTCGTTATTCATCTTGCCTCATCAACTAGTCAGCTTCAAGTTGATAAAAGGTCTAAGCTAAAGACAAAGATTATTTCACTAAGACAGTTGTCAGTGCATATAAGAAAAGGCCCACACAAGCAGACACATTTACACCACACACACACATTCTGATTTTTTTCAAAACGTGAAAACTCCCCCTAACATACTGACAACCAAAACACTGGACTGAATGATAATCACGTAGAAGGCACTTCTAAGTGGCACACACATCGTACATATGTGCAGAATGTATTTTTACAGCACACTGAATATAGAAACTATACATTTGCCTGCCATTTCCCCACACAATCCCCAGAGGACACACCAGCAGACAAACTGTATGCAGTGAAGCAAGCGGACACCTGCATCAACAGGCCTCGCTCACACTGCAGAATCTGTCATCTGTCTAAACAGCTCTTACCCTCACCCAGACCAAATATCACTCCCACCAAGACAAAAACATCAGCTTTCACAACCATTTGAAAACTTTGTGATACAAACAGGGTTTAGGGATTCTCTTTTCTGGCTGGTAGTGGGTGGCACATCTATGTTAACTGATCTCGTAAGGAATCCTACAAGCTCAACATTCATTTTCTTACCCACATTTCCAGGCGGGGTCAAGATGGCACTTGTGTCTGTCTCCAGAGGTCATTGGATGAGAAGCCGTTCAACGCGGATACAAGAGAGACAGCCAACTGTTACTTTCACTCACACCTAGTGACAAATCAGTTAACCAAACATACATGTTTTTTGTCTGTGGGAGGAAACCAGAGTAGCCAACTCTGGCAAAAAAAACTCATGCGGAGAGAACACACAAACTCCACCCAGAAAGGCCCCTGGGCAGGATTTGAACCGGGACAACCCGCTCACTGAGAAGCAACAGCTCTACCAACTGCACCACCGTGCAGCCTGCCTTATTTATTCAACCTTTATTTATACAGGTTAGTCTCATTGAGCCTCGAGGACTCATTTACAAGAGATACCTTTGCAAGCCAAGCTACTACAGTATTTTATAAGTACTGTACAGTAATAGCTCTTTTGTCATCAATCATAGTTGTTTTATTATTGCAGAGTTGGAAATAAACTGTCAGAATGAATCTTTGGTTAATTTATTCACAGCACAAACACACTGAGAAGCTGTTTTTGTTGTAATTTGGTGGGTTTTAAGACCCTTCTCTACAGTGTTGTGGCTTTAAGACATCATGACTCATAGACAAACCACAAGTCAAAAACATTCAGCAGGTGTTCCCTGCTGTAGCTCAGCTTGCAGAATGTTTGCAGAGGACTTCACTGCTCTAAACTTTGGAATCACGTTCAGTCAGAGTTATTTGTTACTTAGAGAAAAGCTGTGGTGTGTGTGTGTGTGTGTGTGTGTCTTAAATGTGCAGCATGTGACTGACAAGCATTTCAAGTCAAGAAGGTTTTATTTTCATCCACATCACATGTGGTACATAAGGTGGAACGAAATTGTGTACACAGGATCCCGGTTACGGTACATCCAACAACAACTAAAATATAAATTGTAAAAAGAAACAGTAAATAAGGATTTAAGATATAAACTAAGGAATAAGCTAATCACATAGTCCAAAACAACATGCTGAACAACAGCAGCACAATGTGATGCCGGGTACACACCAAACGCGTTTTGAGCGGCCAAGGCAGCCAGTTTACATGCAAAGTCTATGGTGGCCGCGCATCTAGGAGCAGCGTGCCGCGAGCAGTTTGAGCGGCACGGCAGGGTGCGGCAATTCTTTTCCCGTGCATGCGGCAGTCCAGAGAAGCGGCTGCTCGAGTTCAACAAATTGAACTTTGACCTACTTTCTCTACTACTACTCTCCGCGTAGCAGCAACCAATCGGGAGAGACTCTGCTATGTGATGACGCAACGACGACGGGACGGAAGTAGGTGGGCACCGCGTGACGTATTAAAAGAATGGACGAAAATTAAAAATATGGTGTCTGCGTGCTGCTGCTTTGTTGATTAAATACAACAAAGCAATTCTTCGGATTACGTCCGCCATTTCAGAGACTGGAATAAAACAAACCCGACCGGAAAAGGACCAAGACGCTCCTCCCACTGCGCGTCTTCAGACGCGTTCGGTGTGAACAGACCTGTTGACAAGCAGCCAACACCACGCGTCGGGAGCGTTTTTGCTGCTCAAGACGCGTTTGGGGGGAACCCGGCATGAGACTGCGAGTAGATGAGTATGAATGAATACAGCAGCATGAAATAATCAGCAGCATGGGATCAGCAGCATGAAAAATCAGCAGCACATATCAACAATCGAAGTGGCATTACAGGGATTTTTTTTCACAGTGATTACCCTGATTAGGGATCTAACAGTCTCAGGGTAGAAGCTGTTCCTCAGTCTAGTGGTTCTACACTTAATGCTCTTCAACCTCCTTCCTGAGGGGAGCGAGACAAAAGGTGTGTGGGCTGAGTGTGGAGGGTCCTTCATGATACATCTGGAGGTCTGTGATGGTGGAGACACTGACTCCAACATCTTCTGTGCAGCCTTCACCACTCTCTGCAGAGCTTCTCATTCTGCAGCTGTGCAGCCTCCATGACACACGTTGATGCTGGAGCACAGGATGCTCTCCACTGCACACCTGTAGAAGGAGATGAGGACTGAGCTACTCAGACCAGCTCGTCTCAGCCGCTTGAGGAAGTAGAGTCTCTGATGACCTTTCTTGATCAGGCTGGTGGTGTTGTTGCTCCAGCTGAGGTTGTTGTTCATGTGTACACCCAAGTTCTTTGTTCACGTATCATCATTTTATCTTAAGTGTGATTGCAGAGCAGAAGCATTATTTTGAGCATGTGGAGGTTAAAAAAGTTTCAGGCCTATAAAATGATCCACAACTGATGAACAGGAAATACGTGTTTAAGAAACAGGAAAAAAATTCTGCCCAAACCTGACATAAGAACTGAAAGATGCATCAACCTTCAACTACTGACAATGTTTTAGCAAACAGTTCTGTAGGAATTAATTGATTTGTTGATGCAAAAATATTATTTTATGTGAGAAACATATTTATATTTTGTATTTGTGAAAGATTGAACTAAATAAACTATGAACAAATTGTCTTTGTGGCAGGCTGCTGGTAATATATTGCATAAAGATGCAGTACATCAACACAATGATGGGTAAATTTAACCATGTTTTTTCCTGAAGGATTCAAAGGTCAAAACCAGATAGCTTCAAAGGAAACAGACAAAAATTAATTATTTAAAAAAAACATTCAGGTATTGTGTCTAAAAACGTAACAGCGGCCAAGATAAAAAATAAAAAATTAAAAAATTAAAAATGTTGGAAGATCGTCAGAAAGTCCAGGGACCTATTATCCAAATCCACTTTAAAACATTATTTAAAAGTTATATCAAATGACTGCAAATGAAATGTGCATGAAAAAAAGGTTTAAAAAATAGATTATTAGATTAATATTTTATTATTAAAGTATAACAGGAAATGCATGTAAAACTTCTGTGTTTTTTTTTTATTACCGGTAAATTTCTGCATTTGGGAAAATTCCCAAAGGAAAGAAAATGCTTTGGCATGATGTGAAAATATGTAAAAATTGGAAAATATGTGGCCAAGAACCTAAAAGTACACATTTGTCCCACGCAAATGTGTTTAGTTAAGAGCAGGTCAGTACTCATGTGGTCCTCAGTGATGAGAGGTCGGAGCTGCTGTAAGTTGATCTGCGCAGGCTTCGTGTCAGCACTTCAGACTGTACAGTATTGTCCTCTAATGAGGGGTGTCTCAAACAATTTCTCTCACACACATTCCAGCCAGAAAAACCCTCTCCTCCTTTGCCAAACAGACCCAACTGTGGAGTGCAAGACACGGCCAAGAACGCAGCACATGACTGTAAATACCAACACACCTACAGACACACACATTAACATACAGTACCTACACCACTTTGTATGTTAACCAGAAAAACTTTCATTTAATTTAAAAATTCTAAGTAAAAAGACAACTTTATAATGTTTTTAATAGTTATTGCTTTTTTTGTTGTTGTTAATTTTTACAGTTTGAAACACGTCATTAGAGCTGTGGCCTACCCTTTGCTGCCCAGGCTCTGAGGGGGCTGTTTTCATCGATGATGTGGTAGAAGGTCATAGGTATGATGAGAAAGGGACTGTCGCTGGACGTGTCCACCTGGAAAGACACGTTACGCTGGTCCAGTCGCACAGTTTCACCCTCTTTTGTCAGGGATGTCTGAAGCAGCTTCCCCGTCACCTAGGAGCCAAGATGTAGTCAGTAAATGTAAAGGGGATGAGAATCAATCAATCATTCATTCAATCAACTTTATTTATACCCTTAGTTAGAGCTGGTTACAGTGAGGTGAGTCAGCTTTCTTGCCAGACAGGAAACTTGACATAGACATACAATAAATATAAAAAATAAACATGATTCAAACATTATTTTAAAAATGGCTCAGTGCTACTCTATAATAAGTCGAATTTTGGAAGCTTATAGCAACAAGAACAAAACTGGTTTTATACCTCTTAGTTTTACATCTGGAAATCAAATATTTTTTATCATGATGGGAGGAGCCTGAACTTGCAGTGCAGAGGATGAGACACATCTCTTTAGATGGATGTGGATAATCTCTGCACCTGCCTGAAGTACAAGGATTCTTGTAGAAGACATCCTGTTACCAAAGGACCCCAGGTTTAATAACTGGCAAACATCTTCTTGAATGTTGATGCACACACAAGCAAAATATACAGTATATTTAGTCATTATTCAGTATGTGTGTGCTTCAAACCAGTAAGATCTGAAGCATTTCTTTACCACTGTGATGGAACGTCCCTGTCACTCATTCACACTTTAGTCCACGTCCCTGTCACTCATTCACACTTTAATCCAGTTGTTCTTAAACTATGGGTCCTTGAGGGGTCATGGGAATTGATCCAGTCTATCAAGAATAAATCCAGTCTACGTGTGTTTTGTGGACTTGGAAAAGGTATTCAACCGTGTTCCTCGAGGTACACTGTGGTGTGTGTTCTGCAAGTATAAGATTGGGGGTCCATTGCCATGGGCAATTCAGTCCCTATATAAGTGTTGCGAGAGTTTGGTTTCATGCAGTAAGTTGGACCTCTTCAGGGTGAGAGTTGAACTCTTCCAGGGTTACCAGCTGTCAAAGATTCTGTTCATAACTTTCAAGGACAGAAAATCTCAGTGCAGCGAGGAGGTGGAGAAAGTCCAGTTTCTCTGCTATTTGCAGATGTCATGTTGAGATCTTCATCTCTCACTGGATTAGTTTGCAGACGAGTGTGAGGCGGCTGGGATGAGGAGCAGCGGCTCCAAAATTGAGGCCATGGTCCTCAGTCTGAAAAGGATGGATTGCCCTCTCCTGGTTGGAAGGTAGGTTCTACCTTAAGTGGAAGAGTTCAAGTATTTTGGGGTTTTGTTCACAAATGAGGGAAGACTGGAGCATGAGATTGAGAAATGGATCTGTGCAGTGATTGCAGTGTTGTGGACTCTGTGCCGGTCTGTTGTGGTAAAAAAGAATAGGAGCTTTAAGGCAAAGCTACCGGTCAGTCTATGATCCTTTCCTCACCTTTGGCTACAAACTCTTGAGTTAGGAGGCTTAGGTGAACAACAAAGGGTGCCCACTTAGGGGGTAAGGTCAGAAAAGCATACATCACTTGGGCTTGTTGCTGTTTCAGTGGGTGCTATGACATCTGCTTCCATCATTGCATGGCAAAAACTTGTGGGATGTTTCCATTTTGGTTAAAAAGATGTTTCCCTGATCATGTGACATTGTTAATTGAGTTTATGTATCATGTTATTTTTGGGTTAATTGGTAACTTGAGGAATAATGAATTGAACTGTTAAAAATGTCATTTTCATTATGTAAAACATGAACTTTACTTGAAAGTAATGTGCATATTTTGTTTCTTGCAGAGTGAAGAGATGTTTTGCCTGAAAACTGAGAGTTGCTGCTGACACTGAGGCAGAGAGAGGATGTGTGAGGTGGTTTCCGAGAGATTATCAAAGAGAGGTGGCTTGTAAGAAAGTCAAGTGTTTTTCCATTTTGAAAATAAAATAAATGATGATCTAACATCAGAGTTCATGCTCAATCATCCAGGTATAAAATCCAATAATGGTCCATCAGGTCATCTGGACAGATGTCCTGATGGACCATTATTGGATGATGATCTAAAGTTTCTCGACTTGCCATTAGATTTGTTTGGAGGATTTTCATTTAGATTTGAGAAATGTTTGTTTGAAAAAAGTTCTCTCTGACAGCCAACACCTTCGCAATGTATGCATTTGTTTTTTGAACTTTTGGTGCATTTTTGCAAATAATTGATTGCTAATAACCAATAAAACTGGTTGATGGCTTTAACCAAATCCCTACACCACACTATCAAGCTGTGATAAAGATGTACCCTTACACACACACACATCGTTTCAGCCTTGTGACTTACTCACTTCATAAAGGGGAAACAGCAGCAGATTTACATCAACTCCCTATGCTTTCCCAGCCAGTGCATGAATAGTATGTTTATGTTTGTTTGTTTATCAAGTATCAAGACAGAAGCAGGGAATATCAGGCCTGGTTTGCAGTATTTAATTAAAGGGATTTATGATAAAAATCAAATGTGGTAAAAAAAGGGGGGGGGGGGTTATAAACCAGTCCAAGAAATACAAAGGCAACAGATGATCATTTACCCAAACTGGCATTTTGTAACTCTGTACAACCACCATAGAAATTAATATTGTACTAGGAAATATTACCTGGCATCCTAACAAGAGACTTTTGCGCATGTTGGCCACTCGGATCATAAGACAGGGTCTGCCCTCGTGATTTGACACAACAGCATGTTGACTGAACTTTATTGTCTCACCTCTCTTCTTAGGACGAGCAACCTGTAAAAGGAAAATGAGAAATCATTTTTCACAACCTTTATCAATCATTAAAAAGATGTCAGATGTATTCCTTCTTTGCTTGCACTGTGGTACTCAATAAATAAGAGTAGTAATAATCATAGAAAGGGCCTGACTAGACTACTGATAATTACAGATTCTAGGTATGTTTTAAATTTATAGAAGAGTATTAAGGCAGCAAAAAATCAACAGTTTCTAATATACTAGAAAAATGTTTAGGAGTTCTTGAAAGTAAAAGTGGTGTGAAGCAAAATATTTATTTTGATGTCAAAGTTTTATTGTACCTTGTGCAATTTTTTTTTTATAACTCCGGCATTCCTCAGATCACGCATAGGTTAAAAAGTTGAGACAAAACAAATACCTTTGCAAGAAAAGTGCCAGTGATGAAGATTTCCATCACCATGGTGATGACCAGCTGAACAATGAGGAGGACTATTGCTACAGGACACTCCTCTGTGATGTAACGGAAACCGTAGCCAATTGTGGTCTGAGACTCCAGGGAGTAGAGGAAGGCCCCCGTCAGGGTCTTCACCTCCATTACACAAGGGGTATGATTGGAGGGGGGGTCAAACTCTGGAGGATAAGAGAAAAACGTGAAATCTTTAATCTCGTTGGAATAAAAAAACAGTGTTCTGTTGGCTTTTCTTTGTGGTTTACTCGTTCACAACAAATATTTAAAAATTTCACAATATCAAGAGGCATGACTTGAAATATTTTATATTAGTTCATTTGTAGCTCTAATAGCCTATATGCCACGGGGGGGCGTGACGTACTTACGGTAAAATGCCGCACACACCCGCCACTTCCGGTTCCCATCCACCTCCGTTGTTGCTAGCGTTAGCTCCTAGTAGCCTACCATGACAACGACCCGAAACGGGAAGCGGCCGCGCGCTACCGGCACTACAAGTGAGTACCGTTGTGTCCGCCCACCGGTGGGAACAGCGTCCCGCGGGGGGGTTTCGGCGAACATTTATCGCGGCCATCCGTAGGGGGAATGTCGCCATAATTATATATGGATTCATATGTGTATAGAGTTGTTATTGGTGTGTATGTTGATGTTTTATTAATTGTATTTAGTCATTTATGTTCGTGTCTTTACCACTAACCGGATGTGTGCCGTATGTGTAATGACCGCGGAGGAGCTGGAACGGAAGTCCGTGGCATATAGGCTATTGTTGAATGGTTTCAGTAGTATTTTTTCAAAAGTATTGATTGGTGTGAACCACATCCTGTTCATGACAAGTTTTAAAAGACCTACTGTAAATGGATGAGTGAAAAATAGATTTAAAATTCTTAGATTTTATTAATTCCAGGGCGGCACAGTGGTGTAGTTGGTAAAGCTGTCACTTCACAGCAAGAAGGTCCAATCTCAGCCGGGGACCTTCTGGGTGGACACTGGTGAAGATTCTGAGTCATTCAGGACATAGTAAAATTTAAAAAGTTTAAGAAAAAATAAAATCCAGTCTTGAACATTTTTGATTCTTCCCAGGTGGAGTTTACTTTTTTTTTTTTTCATTTACCCTTTATTTATCCAGGTAGTCTCATTGAGCCACGAGAACTCCTTTTCAAGAGAGACCTGTTAGGGAGCAGATGGTGGGGGTTAAGGGCCTTGCTCAGGGGCCCAGAGTGGGGCGAATGAGGGTGGAGGCAGGTGTGGATGTTTCACCTTTTTCCACCCACATTTTTTGATGTTGTTGGTTGATGTTGTCTCTCCGTTTATACATGGGTTTTCTCCGGGTACTCCAGTTTCCTCCCACAGACCAAAAACATGCATGTTAGGTTAATTGGTAACTCTAAATTGTTCCTAGGTGTGAGTGAGAGAGTGAATGATTGTTTGTCTTGTTTGTCTCTATGTGGTCCTTTGATGGACTGGAGACCTGTCCATGGCGTGCTCCAACTCTCGCACAGTGACTGCTGGACATGGGTACCAGTGACCACGCCCAGAAAGGAAGAAGTGGGTAAAGCTAATGGATGGATATTATTAAAGCTACATAAAGATAAGTTGTGTACACACAGAGAAAATGTGATTATTACACTCAATATGTCTATATCTAGAGTGTTGGGCAAGTAAAAAAGAACAATAAAAAACAGAAACACTTGTAAATTAGCTTGATTTTTCTTATGTGTCAACTTTTAGAACACTAAGTAATGGTATTATTAGAAGGGGGCGGGAGGCATTGATGCATGCTTCTCTATATGACTAAAAGTATTTGGCAATTCTAAAAAAGATAAGTCTGGTCCTCTGGACATTCAAAAAACAAAACAAAACAAAGCCACAAAAAAAAAACCTGTAGAATGTCCTGAGGACCAGACTTAGCTTTTTTAGATTTTTCTACCTGGATTATTGCACATGCGTCAGGGTATTTGGCAATTTTTGAATTCAGGTATTTCAGTCAAGGGTTGAAGTAGGACTCGGATCTCCAGTGTTGGGCAATCTTAAGGCTTAAGCATACCAAGACATTTTGGACAAGTCTGTGCCTCTCACTTTGTGGTAACACTTGATGGAAGGCTCTCGACTTGACTAGCATACACAGATGCTCTATCACAACTCCATCAATCACTTTTGAGATGGACTGAAACAGAGCTTTTAAGCAAGACCTTCTCATCCAAGATCGGTGCCTGACCTTATGAAGGCTCTACAGAATGAATGGGCACAAACTCCAACAGAAATGCTCCAAAATCTTGTGGAAATCCTTCTGAGAATGGTGAAAGCTGCTATAGCTGCAGGGGTTGTACAAACCACGATGTATGAACTTCTGCAAGTCCATACTCTACCTGATGGTAAAATGGTCTGTGGTGGCCAAATTTGTTTGTATGTTTGAATGAAATGCACCTGCCACAGCATAGAACATATCTCAACTCTGAAACATGGAGGAGAGTCATTGTTTGGTTCTGATATTCTTTGGGCCTAACCACTAGGAAAGGTTGTCTGCTGCAACAAGACACACCTGTGTTTGGTACACACAAAACAATGGTTTGAAAAGATGAAACAACCAAATGGTAAATGGACAGTACTTATATAGCGCCTTTCTATCTGATCAAGATACTCAAAGCACTTCACAACACAATCTGTGCCCTCATTTACCCTTTCATGGCACTTTATTAGAGCAAGTATCAGAAGCAGTGTAGTTTGATCAAAAGAAGCATGTTCACTTCAAACAAGACAAGTCCTGTGTACTGTAAGTGGTAACCCAGTAGTTCCGAGAAACAAGGAAAATGATTAGGGTGTCAATTGTTTAAACCAGATATATACTGTATGTCAATAATTATGTTCTGTTTACATCAGTTTTCCACTGTTTTTCTTCCTTACCAAGCAGATCTCCATGAACAAGTGCCACCAGGTACCAAAGTACTCCAAACAGGAACCAAGTTCCAGCAAACGTAGCAGAAAAGAGGAAGAACTTGTAGCGCCATTGCATGTCCAGGAAAGTTGTCCAGAGGTCCCGGAGGTACAGGGCTCCTCTGCCACTGACATGCTCAATCCGGACATTGCTTCGTCCATTTTTGGAGAGGACTCTGCGTCTTTTACGCAGAGCATTAGTTCCTTCAGCTCCAGGTCCACCTCCACCTGAACCAGGACCCAAGATTCCCCCTATAGAACCCAGCAGGGGCTTGGTGACGTCAGTCTGCGTCTGGGAATGACAGACTTTCTGAGGGGTGGAGTCTTCAGAGGATGGGGTAGTCGCTGAAGTCATAGCTGGCACTGCAGGTGGGTAGAAACAAACAGAGGGGACATCAGAAAAAGAGGTGTGAAAAATTGGCTTAAAACGGGGAGCAAAAAAAAAACATGGTAAAAAGGAAACAAAGTGAACAGCAGGCGATTTCAAATGAAAAAGGTGCAGAATGAGTTCAACAGAAAAGAAAAGTCAAAGTCAACTTTATTGTCAGAACTGCAATATGTACAGGACATACACAGGATTGAAATTGCATTTCTCTCTGTCCCTCGGTGCAACAGTAAACATTTAAACACTAAAACACTAAAACATTTAATAAACATAAGCATAAAATGAAATAATAAAAGTGTAATACTGTCCTGAGTTTTTGCATAGTAGTTTTTGCATAGTAGTAGTATGAAAGTATGAAAAGTTACACCAACACTAAAACACTAAACATTTAATAAACATAAGCATAAAATGAAATAACAAAAGTGTAATACTGTCCTGAGTTTTTTGCATAGTAGTATAAAAGTGTAAAAAGTATGAATAAGAATAATGAGTAAGTATAATAATAAGTATGAGTAAGAATATGGACTTGAATAAGGAAAATGTTAGACTGGAACATGGAGGTGGAATGGTAGATAACAGAACATAAAATAAAATAAGAGGATTAAAGGAGCATGTTTCAGCGGTGTTGCCTTCCATGGTGGTCTCTTTAAGACGTGTTTCCTTCTCACTATGGGTAAGTTTGAGCAGGGCCAAGGCCAAAGTAGATTACTGTTACCTTCTAATCTCACAAAAACAATAGTGGTTAGTGCAAATGCCATTTTATTAACTTTAACTACACCATGAAATGCACATTACACAATTACTGTATTTCAGAATGAGAATTATGATATTAGAAGTGACTTATGTTGCACCAGAAGTGCAGCTAGCTCCCCCTGCTTTTTGTACTTGCAAATAACCATGTAAATTATTGAAAGACCAAGCCTTCCTTGATCAAATGCACATCACCCAGCACATTGCACACTGGTGTTTTAAACCAAGGTCATTTTTAGTTGCAAAATCTTGTAGTTGTAGCTGTTATGGTCAAAGTTTGAAAATCAAGTTAACCCTTGTGTTGTCCTGCGGGTCAAAAGTGACCCGCTACCATGTTTAGCTATAGAAAAAATACCTTAAAGGTTCAGTATGCAGTTTCTGTAGAACTGCAGCACTTAGAAATATTTTCAACAGGCAAAGCATTCTGATCCCTCCCCCTCAGAGCCATATGTGGCTCTGCCCCCTTGTGGTCTGTTGAATTTCAAATTCAAGCTCTGTTTTTATTGGCTGATTCAAATTCAAGCTCTGTTTTTATTGGCTGGTTACAAACTCTGTTTTTATTGGCTGGAAAATGGCGGGTCACCTTTTCTTTTTAGAAATGCTTATTTACCACCTGGAGAAGCAAGGGGACAATATTTTTTTTAAAATTTTTCAGAGATTACCTGGCTAACATCAGTCTGTCAGGAGGTAGTGACAGAGTGAAGAAATATGTTCATAAAAAAAGCTACATACTGCAGCTTTAAACTATATTTTTCCAACTTGAAATTTTATGACTTTTCCTAAAGTGACCCCATCATTACAAAAAGTGATACTTTGTTTTTGTCTAGGTTTCCATGTGGGCTGTACACCACTAGGGTCCAAAGATCGTCCTATGGGTCATTTTTGACCCGTGAATTATAAAGGCATTTAAACACCAGAAAAAAGTTCAAAGGCCACACACAAACTCTCTCTAACACACACACACACACACACACACACACACACACACACACACACACACACACACACACACACACACACACACACACACACACACACACATACACACATCAAAGACACTAGAACTTGCATTTGACCTGCACCTGCACTCTTGATCTGCAGCTAACCCCTCACATCACACAAGCTGCCAAGCAAAACAAAAAAACAAACTAAGAAATAATAAAGGCTGCAGCTGGGTCAGTCAAAAGAAAAAGGTGCCAGTTCTGCCCCTGAAAGAAGGACTGCAAGACAAAAGCTGTGAGCTGCACATGTGAGAAACACATCTGCAAAGCCCATTCTCACATTCACACATACTGTCCTTCTTCTTCTTCTTCTTCTTCTTCTTCTTCTTCGTATCTGCTCAGGGAGAACTGCAGTTTGACAAACACCTTCTTTGAGTGACTTTCACGCTGTGAACTGCTGACGTGTCTTTGACTTTGTGTTTCATGATTGTGTTTACTGATTGTACGTTTACTGATTGTTAATAAACGTTTTGTTAAAAATCATAAATCTTCTTCTTCTTCTTCTTCTTCTTCTTCTTCTTCTTCTTCTTCTTCTTCTTCTTCTTCTTCTTCTTCTTCTTCTTCTTCTTCTTCTTCTTCTTCTTCTTCTTCTTTCGGCTTTTCCCTTTTCAGGGGTCGCCACAGCGAGTCATCCTCCTCCACCTCACTCTGTCCTCTGCATCCTCTGTCCTCACTCCAACTACCTTCATGTCCTCTCTAACTGCATCCATATATCTCCTCTTTGGCCTTCCTCTGTGTCTTTTTCCTGGCAGCTGCATTTCTAACATCCTTCTACCAATATACCCACTGTCCCTCCTCTGGACATGTCCAAACCATCTCAGTCTGGCCTCCCTAACTTTATCTCCCAGTTGTTCAACATGTGCTGTACCTCTGATGATCTCATTCCTGATCTTATCCATCCTTGTCACTCCTAAGGAGAACCTCAGCATCTTCATTTCTGCTACTTCCAGTTCTTTCTCCTGTCTTTTTGTCAATGACACTGTCTCCAGACCATACAACATAGCTGGTCTCACCACTGTCTTGTAAACTTTTCCTTTGACCTTTGCTGACACCTTTTTGTCACAAATCACTCCTGAAACTTTTCTCCATCCACTCCATCCTGCCTGGACTCTCTTCTTCACCTCTTTACCACATTCCCCATTTTCCTGGACAGTGGACCCCAAGTACTTGAAGTCCTGCACCTTTGTGACCTCTGCTCCTTGTAGTCTCACTGTTCCACCAGCCTCCCTCTCATTCACACAAATGTACTCTGTCTTACTACGGCTGACTTTCATTCCTCTTCTTTCAAGTGAATACCTCCACCTCTCCAAGTTCTCTTCCACCTGTTCCCTGTTCTCACCACATATCACAATGTCATCTGCAAACATCATAGTCCATGGGGATTCCTGCCTGACCTCATCTGTTAGTCGGTCCATCACCAGAGCAAACAAGAAGGGGCTCACATACTGTCCTACATGTGATAAATATAGTAGAAGTTGAAAATTGTTCACAAAATCAAGCAACATTTTGTTTTTTTGTTGTGTTATGAGAGAAGTATTTTTATAATTCACTTCCTAAAAAATATTTAAAAAATAAACGTGACAAAAAAGTTCCAGATTGTTGACTGTTTTTTCCCTTTCAATATAAATAATTCAGAAATAATTACTTTACATTTATATAATAGCCATAATAAACCTTTACTGTGTAAAAGAAAACTGTTTTGACAGTTGGTTTGTGGTTAAAAAAAAAGTGTAATACTGTTAACTGGTGATTGTCTTTTTGTATTGTGTAACAAAAATACATGATAAAAAAAATATAAAAAACATAAATAATTGAGATGCATTGATAAATAGGTTGTTTCATCATGGAAAATGGATTTTGGATTTAAAGTTCAAGAAAGCTGCTTTATTTTGGGTCTTTGGTAGTGCGGGTCATTTTTGACCCGTAGGACAAGGGGAGTAAACAGAATGTTAAGATCGCACAAGGGTTAAGTGCAATTTCGTGACATATCGCAAGAGGTCACAGTCAGAGTATGTGTTGGGAATGATTCTCATTTACTACCACATCATATTTTAACTCAGTAATGACAGAGTAGTCATTTTTGTGTTGTTTCATGTCAATGAACCATGGCAGTTGGCTTGAGTTGAATCTACTCTAAACGTTAATCAGTTTTATAGATGCCCAATACAATGACTATTTCCTGAAAGTTTCATTAAAATCCATCCAGTGTCTCGTGAGAAATTTTGCTAACAGACAGACTGACTTGACTTTAAGAGCTGATAGCAACATTTTAAACCAAAAACGTGCACAATATTAGTTCTCAAAATGTATGTTTGTGACTGGTCTCGGCATCGACCACAGCAAAATGACTTGGAGTTATTGTAATTTTAACATTTTAAGGTCAATTGGCTGTCCCAGCCATCTTGAATCAAGTTGATTCCAAACATTAACAAGATGTGCAACAAATTATTACTTCCTGCACGCATCATTAAAATTTGTTCAGTGATTCCTGAGATATTTTGGTTACAGCCAGCCACACAAACACACCCACATAGACAAGGAAAAACAAAATCATCTGCCTTCAGCTTTTGGAAGCAGGCATTAATAATCAGTCAGAAAAGGTTTATATAAAGAGGCCGCACAAACCACTTTGACTTTTTTTAGATTAGACTTGTGATAAGATAATGGTAAGTCACTTTGGTCTTGGCTTTGCTTGTATTAGCCTTTAGCCCATCTCTGCAAACTGATGCCATAACATGTTACAACAGGTAAAATAATAATTGTTTGCCACAGTACCCCACTTCAAAACGACTGAACTATCCCTTTAACGCAGCCCCATAGATTGACACAGATAGATTCAGGTCATTCAAGGGTAACAGTTGCTAAATGTGTGTTTTTGTTTCAGTGTTATAAAGGAAGAACTGCACAGAGCTCTGATGGAGGCCAAGTTCACCACCTTTGGGAAGCTGTGGAAAGCCACCTGCAGCTCAGGTCTTGTAACCCAGTATCATTGCCCATCATCACTAATACCCTTAATGAATGAAAACAAATCCTCCGGGCCACGTTTTAAAAATTTTATGAAAAGCACTTTTTCTATTGTAAAACATTAATAATCAATGCATTAGATTTATTTGTTTTGCAATAAAATATGGGTGTTTTCTTGGAGTGGCCTCAAACTTCACCTTCATCAAATGATAATAAGCCGGGATGGAACTGTGCATATTATAGTGTCAATAGTTGATTAAGTGAATGCGAGATCTCCCACCCCTGGGTGCCATGGACACTTGTAGTCACTGTTTCTTTGTACACAGTTAGACTACCACTCATCTGGGCTTCTGTCTCTCTTCATGTCCTTTTTCCTCTTCTTTCTTCTATCCCAATCAACCCTTTTTATTCCATTTTTTTCCCTGTGCTTTCCAGACCAACTAAAACAACCCAAAGAAAACACAACGCAAACAAAGGTGTAAAAATCAGGGCGATCTGATACACTGTGTCCCTTCCTGTCCTCCCTGACCCTTGTCTCGCCTCCCTCCACGCTGGAGCTCTCACTGAGTGAATGAATGGCGAGCTGTGTTGAGCTCTGTGCTATGAATACTGAGCTGTGGAGGGGGGGTGGGGGGAGTGGTCAGGATCATGTGCTTGTGATTGGACTTGGCCATCACCAGCTGAACTCTGAACCCGGCAGAGCTCCTGCCTACACATACAGTAAACATAACACTTGTGTACGATCGTATAGACCAGTTAGAAAGCTGTACAGTACAATACTATTTATTGTTCAAAGGAATGTTTGGTTTGCAAAGACAAAAACTTTTACACAGCGCACAGGACTGTTCATAATTATTTTGTTATGAATTGTACATTTTAAAATATAGGATGCTATTTTGTTATTTCTACTGTCCCAAACTGTTGCCGTAAAAGTCACTATACAGTATCTAACTTTTTGACAAAATCCATGGTCTCTTCTTATCAAGGAGGCCTGCCAGAGAATGTATTTTGATCAGAAGCTCCATAGTTTTAATGTTAATTTGACTTTCGTGATGACGTTTTATTCATGTTTTAGTGAGTCTCTTAACTTCTACCTTCATCTGTTGGTTTGGACTTTTGACATGTAACAACAGGTACAAACTCTCGAGGATTGTCAGGATGTGCAGCAAAACTGCTGGCATAGCCCTACAGAACCTCACTGACCTACACAAGACGAGGTCAGTGAACAAGGCCAGGCTGATTCTGGCAGATCCTGATCATCCACTCCATGGTGAGTTCAGGTTGCTTCCATCTGGACGCAGATATCTGCAGCCCAGATGTAGAACAAACAGACTGAAAAACTCATTCATCCCTGTACAGATCAGGCTTCTCAATGAACAATGATGATTTATGTACTGTTAATGTCTTAATGTCTAGTATGGACGTTTTGTGTGACTACTGACTGTGAAACAAATTGCCCCTCGGGAGATAATAAAGATTCTTGAACTTGAAGAACTTGAATTTATTGACAGAATCTTCTACTAATACAACTTCTATTGATAATACTGACTCCATGCAATAAAATAGTATCTAAAATGAGTCAAATATCTTGAATGAAATCAATCCATTTACAGGCCGCTACTAGCAATGCACTCTGGGGAGAGTTGTGTGTCAGGGCTTTTCATATAAGTTTTGTAGCACCCTGCATACTCCATCTGAAGCTGAACAGTCGATTGAAAGTCATCATGAAACTTTCTTCATGATGAATTTGTGGCCAAAAGGTGGATGTGGAGACCCCAGCAGGAAGAAACCCCGTGCGGTGACGTACACTGCTATGGGCGGGTTTACCACGAGTTCTGTGCAACTGTGTCTTATGGCCTATGAAAGGTGTGTTCTTAAATGAATGTCCTGATGCATGCTCAATAATCCAGGTAGAAAAAAAAAAAGTTAAGTCAGGTCCTCTGGATGGGTTCAAAAATATTGTAGAAAGATTTCATCTTTCATTCGAAAGACTTCATCATAAATGAATGTCCCAAAACCATGTGACCACAAGTTGACTGTTCGGTTTTAGATGGAGTATGATGGGCACCTTAGTCCCTCTTCACACTGGATGATGACATATACTCCTTAACATACTCCCTACCTTTTATAGAAATAACTTTTAACAGATAACAAAATCGTCAAAATAAATTTGGAGAATCAGAAAAGGAAAATAATACTGTACCTGGATAGCTTTATGTAAAATCTGTTGTAAGGCTAGTTTCATACTTTTAAATACAATTGTCATTTTGAGTCATTTTTTTCTTTTGGTGGGTAGAGGGTGACATGTCATGCTAAATTATATATGGTAAGTGGATTGTACTTACATAGCACCTTTCCATCAAATCAAGGTACTCAAAGCTCTTTACAACACAATCTGTGTCCTCATTTTCCTCCACACACATTCATACAACACTATCTACAAAGATAACCAAGCAAACCAGTCTAAAGAGACTAATCAGTGCTTTAGATCACATTCATACACCAATGGGACACATAAGAGGCAATGAAGCATTCAGTGTCTTTTACAGGGACACTTGGGTGACTGCTGGTGGAATCAAACCCCCAACTCTCCCATTGGAGGATGACTGCTCTGACCATTCAGCCACAGCTGCCCCTAAATATATTGGTTTTCTTAAGCTTAGGGTACACCATTTGCTTAAAAACCACCTTTACTGTACATCTAACAAGTCACAAGACACTGACGTCCCCTGGTATAGATTGAGTCTAAGAGCATCTGACTTTGATAAAATTCTGAACTTCAAAACATCAAGCTGAATTGATTTTATGAGCAAAAACGTTAGCCACAGTCATGGGGTGGGTTGGTGGAGTAGTCTGCTCTTTTTCATTTTATGGTTCTACGTATCAGAACATAAAAAATATATATCTAGTCTTTACAGTGTTCTAATTATCCAATTCTAACTTCAGAAAAAAACACTTATTGATTCTGTCATGTCAGTATTTAAAGGTTCAGTATGCAGTTTCTGTAGAACTGCAGCACTTAGAAATATTTTCAACAGGCAAAGCATTCTGATCCCTCCCCCTCAGAGCCATATGTGGCTCTGCCCCCTTGTGGTCTGTTGAATTTCAAATTCAAGCTCTGTTTTTATTGGCTGATTCAAATTCAAGCTCTGTTTTTATTGGCTGGTTACAAACTCTGTTTTTATTGGCTGGAAAATGGCGGGTCACCTTTTCTTTTTAGAAATGCTTATTTACCACCTGGAGAAGCAAGGGGACAATATTTTTTTTTATTTTTTTTCAGAGATTACCTGGCTAACATCAGTCTGTCAGGAGGTAGTGACAGAGTGAAGAAATATGTTCATAAAAAAAGCTACATACTGAAGCTTTAATAAAATAAAACTGTAAAAAAGAAAAGCTGTGTCTGCTCAGCTTGAAGAACCGCCTTAACAGTTTAAATTTATCAGTCTATCACTTGGTTGTGGAGGAATTTTGACCCACTTTTCTCGGTAACATTATTTGAGCTCTTTGAGGTTTGCAGACAATTTTTCCTGCACAGCTCCTTTAATGTTCCACCACAGCATTTGAATCAGATGAAGATCTGGACTTTGGATCATTGTCTTATTTTATGACATAGTTTGGTCCAAGCTTCAGCTGTTGGACAGGTGTCCTCACATTTGGCTCTAAAACTGGTCTACAGAGGCGTTCATGGTCGACAGTGACTGCAAGCTGCCCAAAACAAGGCCAAGTAATCAGCCCTCCACCACCATGCTTGACTGTTGGGATGTGGTGTTGGTGCTGATGTGTTGTTTAGCTGTGCATTATCTCTACTTTGCTTTCATCTGTCCAAAGGACAATGTTCCAGATTTCTTGTGGGTCATTCAGAGGAAAATTTGCAATCTAAGTTGTGCTGCCATGTTCTTTTTAGAATGAAGTATATTTCTGCTGCAACTCTTCCAAACAAGCCATACATGTTTATCCTTTTTCATATTAGCCTGTAATGACCATTAACCTGCTATGAAGGATGCTGCTTGTAGAATCTGAGGTGGAGTTATTGGCTCTTGTGGGTTTTTTTTCTCTCTCTGAGAATTGCACTGTCTGACCTTTAGGGGAATTTGCTGGGACGTCCACTCCTGGGACGATTTGCATCTGTCTTCCATGTTTGCTAATTATGAATAATAATTCTCGCTGTAGGTTGATGAACTCCTAATTGTTTGGGAAATACCGTTAGGAAATACCTTCCCAGAAATACCCTGATGCATGCTCAATAATCCAGGTAGAAAAATCTAAAATGGATGTGCATTAATTAATGGTTTTTATTGTCTTAATTAATTTGTCTTTTTGTCTTATTGTACAGCACTTTGGCTACCCCTGCGGTTTTTAAAATGTGCTATAGAAATAAAGTTGATTGATTGATACAAAGGATAAGAAGAACTCCACAAAACACAAAATCACATTCTTTTACAGAAAATATTTTTAAGAGCTAATTTGACTGCCTTTTTATCAATATGTTGGTTGATCTAAAACCTGTAATAGTGCGATTGTAAACAGAATCATTTATCATCCTTAAAGCTTTGACTAATGTGAGATAAGATGAGATAATATCAGATCTTGATTGATCCCGCAGAAAATTGTTGAAGAATGAAAACATAAAGAAAGACGCTAACTGTATGAAACATGTCTTCAGCCAAATCCCATAAATAATTCATCAAATAATTGCTTGGAAATGCCAAAGAAGCATGAGAAAGTCTATTGTTGCAGCAGGAATAATAAGGGAGACAGAAAGGTCCAGTTTGTTGGTTTTTATTAGGCATGTAACGGTTGTAGTTGGTGTACCGAACCGAAAAGGTACGGAGGTGGACCGAACCGAACGTGCTGTACCGAAACGGTTATTTTTTCACTCATTGAATGTTAATATGTGCGCCGCGGAACAAAATTTCCTGGGCGCGTTTCAGCACGGAGCTATTATCTCGCAGCACGCGCAGCATTAGCCGTTAGCTTCTCGCTGCGGTTTCCTGTTTGTTAACGTTATGGTTTTCTTGTTAAAAGACGAGCGCACAAAGCTGTGTGTGTGGACGTTTTTTCATGAAGACTGGATCTGCAGCAGCAACACGTCTAACGTGAACGCGCTGGAAACTACGTCATCAGAACGTGAACGAGCTGTTACAAAGTACGCTAACCACACAGCTGCATTTAAACAACTTCTACAAAGTGCGCTAACAACACAGCTGCATTTAAACAACTTCATCAGGTAATTTAGATGGGTCCAGATCAATAACACAAACTGTATGAGTTTTTAAAGCTCTGAATCTAAGTCTGAAAGTTTTTAATGCACAGTTGATCCTTGCTATGAGACATCCATCACGTCAACACTTAAGTCAAAAAGTTCAGCTCTTTATGAAAAAACTAAAACTGATGGTCAACAAGTCCTGGAGCTGATTTAAACCCTGCCCTGATGATGAGTGAGATATTCAACCGTTCAAGAGGTATTGTTCTTTTATTATAATTATTATTTATAATTTATTATTATTTAAAATTATAATCTTATTAACTTATTTTTTTACCTCTGTGTTTTATTTCCAGTATTTCCAGTTACAGAGGTAGCTGCTCTCCTTCCACTTCAGGGAAATCCACCAGAGATCACCTGCTGCAGCTAAGAAGTGTGTGATGACTGAATTGAACTCTGGAACTGTTCCAGGACCAGTCCCACCAAGAAGAGGTTGTGAGTAATGAGGACAAATACAGCCACACTGGTGCTACTGGACAAAAACTTTATTAGTTAAGATTGTAAACAGTCTGTTGCTGCTTATTGTTCTGGTTCTGACTGTTATTGTATTCATTAAGATTTTTATTATTTTTAATATAATTTATTTATTGTAGAGTGCTGTTTATTTAAAATATCATCCAAATGGGTCACTTTTATTTATTACTACAATACAATACAAACATATTTTTGGCATATTTTCAAAATAAACATTTTGTAAGTCTTTATTTTGTTTTTTTTTTTGTACCGAAAATAAACCGAAAATAAACCGAACCGAGCCCTCCTTGTAATTGAACCGAACCGAAATGTGATTTTAGCGTACCGTTACACCCCTAGTTTTTATACATTTAATTTAAAGAAACATAAAACAGAAATCTCTGCTTTAAGATAATGACAGAAAACTTTCATGCACCAGTTTCAGTACTTATCAAAAACTCAATGTATCAGCTATCACACGTATATTCAACGTGATATTTATGTTGTTTCCCTTTCTGGCAGTTTCATTGATGGTTTCAACTCATTCAATGACTTTTTAGCCTCCAAATAAAAGACCAATCTCAAGGTGGTGATCTCTTCCTCTCTGTCCGGCCCTGCAGGCCCGGTCTTCCCTCTGTCCCATTTGCACAAGAATCTTTTGTTTTCCACGAAATGAAAGGGACAAAAGCCACTATTGAAATAATACGGCTGGCAGGGCGAGTAAGTGAAAGAGAGCAAGTTGGATGGAGAACGGAGAGCCGGACTGAGCACTGACAGTGTGTGTGGGGGGCCACTTGTGTGTGAATACGGATGTGTTTGATCTTGTGTGTGAATGACACTGGGAATGGGGGGATAGGGGGGTGCAGCAGGCAGAGGAGTTGGTTTTGAGGGGAGATTTGAGAGAGAGCAGGTGAAAAAGCGAGTGAAAGAGGGAAAGTTTGGTGGATGGACAGGAGGGAGAGAGGTATGAGGAGTGAAGGTGGACAAAAGCTTGCTATTAGTATTCCAGAGGAGAAAGTAATCCCTTCCACTCCACCTCTGTCCGGTATCCACATCCATACAGAGACCCCTGCAGCCAGCGCAGCACTGAAAAGACTCTGTGCAACTGACTGTGACCACTGTGCACACCACAGCAGCCTCTGTAGCAGGACTGAAAGCACCGGGCAAGCATTAACACGCCGAGCCAAGACGGCGTCTGCTCAGATCAGGACGACCAAAACACCAACTCAACGCAGCCGAGCCGTCTCACACACGAGCTGCCGTTGGGTCAACGTGTCTTTACTGGGGAAAATGGATAAAGTCCATATCACTAGGAGGAAGCGTCTTGTTTAGCGGCGCTTTGAATATAACAAAGCATCACCTTCATATTGAAGGCAGCCATGATGACACAAACACAGACGAAACAAACGGACTGTCTTCCTGTTTAAAGGAGTTTCTTTCCACTGTCGCCACTTTTGCTTAAGGGACTGCGGCAAAATGAAGATTTGACGCAATCTTTTGGCATTAAATTGCTTATAATCTGGATTGCTTCCACTTATTATAATTCAAAATTGAAACAAAATTGTGTGTGTGTGTGTTTTTTTTTTTAGGTATACATGCCCCATTTGGGACACTTTGCTTCGTTGTAGTTGATTGATGCAATTTTATTACAAAGGGCAAATAAATTTTGAGTCCAACTCGATGTATATTCAATTGAAGATCATTGACAGTGAAAAGATGTCAAATTAGCCCAAAGAGTAATAGTAAAATGTATTTTGTAGATTTAAACTCTCCAGATTTCAGACTGTTTGGATCATTGTTATGAACTTTTGCTGCTGCAGCGCTCGACAGCACCTGCTTCACTCAGCAAACTGGGAACAGACAACCCCTGTGTCGAAGGCTTGACTCTGTATTTCCTCCTAGATCCAAAATAGCTAGGTTGTTGTCACAGTTTAGGAGATCTAGTGAGAGCGGTGTGTTCACTTATAAATCATCAGACTGGCAAGAGTTACAGACTGAAATAAATGTGTCATAAACAAATGGCCATATTTAAATTAGTTATTTTTTTGTTCAGACATAACTTTTTTATCATATATTTTACATAAAACATATAAATACATTTGGCTTAAAACATTAGTCAAATTATTAAACAGATAAATAAACTAAC
>JBBPBX010007645.1:0-17050 GCA_038048925.1 Garcialebias charrua | reverse complement strand
TATATATATATATATATATATATGTATGTATGTATGTATGTATGTATGTATGTATGTATGTATGTATGTATGTATGTATGTATGTATAAAAATCTGTCAATACATCTCCTGCTTCATTCTCCATGTTTACTTTGAAGCCCCACTCCACCCACCAAAAACTATTGACCAGAAATCAATTCACAAAGTGTGATCTAGCATCAAATACCTGTCATTCAAAACATTAGCTTCAAGCAAAGGACATTTTATTAGTGAAATTGTCCCATTCTTCTTGGCAGAAGATCTCCTGTATGTAAATTTTAAAAGGATTTGACATTCATTCTTTCCAACTGAATGCTTAATAACAATAATAATAATAATAATGAATTTAATTTATAACGCACTTTTCATTAATAAAAATCTCAAAGTGCTACAAGGTGCAACAAAATTAAAGGTCAGATAAAACAAGTGATAAAACAAGTAAAATCAATAATAGTATCAACAAACATCAAAGATAGAATCATGAGGAGGCAGAGTAGGCTCGCTAAAAAAGAAAGGTCTTCAAGCCGTTTTTAAAGTCAACCAGTGACTGTGGAGCTCTCAGGCAGTCAGGAAGAGAGTTCCATAGGCGGGGGGCAGCCACACTGAATGCCCGGTCTCCCATGGTCCTTAATTTGGTTCGTGGAATGTGAAGTAGATTACTGTTCTGTGACCGTAGAGACCAGGTGGATGAATATGGAACAAGAATGTCCTTTAGATAATCTGGTGAAGTTCCGTGTAAGCATTGATGTGTAATGAGAGCAGTTTTGTACTGAATTCTGTAGGCGACAGGAAGCCAATGAAGGTTATGGAGAATGGGTGTAATATGTTCAAATTTACGAACTCTCAACAAAATCCTTGCTGCACTGTTTTGAATATATTGAAGCTTCTGAAGGTATTTACCAGGGATTCCAATAAACAGGGAGTTGCAGTAGTCGAGCCTGGAGGAGACAAAAGCATGGATGAGCTTCTCAGCATCAGAAAAGGCTAGGGATGGGCGAAGTCTGGAGATGTTTCGATGTTTGCCTGTATTACAGTTGCCAGATACAAAATGCTGTACTGTCAGTTAAAAATGATCACATTTCCGTAATCACTCAGCACATTCATTCAAACGTTAGTCTCATATGATATAAACATATTTGTTGAGTGAGGTGTGCATGCGTTTTTGTTTCAGGTTGCCTTGTAGGGACCAATTTTACAGAAAACCATGCATTGTGGGAACCAAATACTCTTTATGGGGATCAAAGCCTGGTCCCCATAAGGAGAAGTCTCGTTGTGGGGTTAGTGGTTAGGTTTAGGACTAAGGTGTGAATGGTGGATGGGTTAGGCATACTGGTTAGGTTTAGGGTCAGGGTCAGGCTATAGCAAATGAATGGAAGTCAATGCAAAGTCCCCAAAAAGTATGTTTACAAGAATGTGCGAGCGTGTGTGTGCGTAAACCTTTTGACCAACAGGTGGTGGGGGTGTGAGTGTGTGAGGTGTATGTGGTGATTGGCAACCGTGCAGAGTAGAGGTGAGTCTGGTGATCTGAGTCGTTGGATCAGACTTCTGTTGACATGTTGATGTTCACGTTAATATTTTTTTTCCACTGCATTAAAATGACAAAACTATTGGAAATGTGTGCTTTGTCGTATGTTGTATAGACATTTGGCAACACTGAATTCAGCATAGTGTTTTGGATTCAGGGACGTCTTGAAGTTTTGTTAAAGTTAAGGCCATTATCACAGATGGATTTTATTTGCAAAAAAGAGCAGGAAGTTTTCTTTTTGTGCATCCAGTGCAACAGGAGGGATGTACTGCTTCATTCTGTAAACATTAGCATCCAAAATAAATGCTAATTAAAAATAGACAATTTGATTTCTGTGTGGCAAACTTAAAATATTCTAAAGCCAAATGAGCCAGACACAATCGTTGGCTGCCATAACTCAGTCACCTCAAACAAGAAATCTTCAAACCATTTCCTGTTGCCTCATCAAGACGCTTCTTGCACCTGTTTGCAGACAGCTCCTGTTTTCCTTCTGTTGCTGTCTTTCATCCTTATATGGTTGTTGAATTTTATGAATCTATACTTTTAAAAATATTCATTGTAAATAAATGTCAGGATTTATAATTGAATAAACTTGAATCTGTGCAGAGTTCGTTCATATAGTCTCCTGAAATCACAATTTGCTCAGTTAATTTAACTCTTCCTTTAGCAGAAGCACCAGCTAAGCACCCCCCTCTTATGTGCTTTACTGTGCATGTGGAGCTCTGAGCCTGAAATGAACTTCATTTTAGCTATTTTGTTTATAGGAGATAAAATGAAGTTCATTTCAGGCTCAGAGGATCTCGGCGATGGTGTAGAGGCAACACAAACTCATGTTTGTGTTGTTGCTGTTCAGTGGATTGTTTTGCACTATTCGTGACTAGAGTATCTTGTAGAGCTTTTCGCGTAATGTTTGATGTTCGTTTGGCGTATACATCTTAGATCCTTATTTACTGTTTCTTTTTACTTTGTACACTTTATGTTTGTGCTATTGTTGGATGTAACTGGGACCCTATGTACACAATTTTTTTCCACCCCATGTACCACATGTGATGCAAATGACAATTTAAAAAAACTTCAACCTTGAGAAAGTTAAGTTTTTACATTAAGCTGAATTCAAGGTGTGGCAGTAGCTGTGAGTCGTTTACAACATACAGTATACTGAGTACTAACAGGTCAGACAACACTAACATTAACTGGCACAAAAATGGCTTTTACGCTGTAAAATTTATAATTACACAATTTTTTAATTAAAATCTTCATGTATTTTATGGTATCGTTGTCACTTACATTGTACAAACGAATGTATTGTCTTTCAATCTTTTTCCACAACCTTGTGTCTAACTTTGGCACTCTACTGCCCCCTGTTGGTTCTTCATCTTAGCAGCATTTATTTTCCCCGAGGAGACTCGGGAATCCAAGCCTCAGGTGACTTTTGGTCAGTGGCGGCTCCAGAGATATTTTTCTGCAGGTGCTATGTGGGTGGCGGGTGTAAGGTCAAGGTATCTGTACTGTCATTCACATCGCACGTGGTACATGAGGTGGAACGAAACTATGTACACAGGGTCCCAGTTACATCCAACAAAAATACTAATTTTAAATAAAAACAGTATTAAGATCTAAGACATGAACTAAGAAATACACTAGACTAAGAATACACTAAGCACTAATAGTACAAAACAATGTGTCAAACAACAGCAGCACGAACATGAATCTGTGTGAGCAGATGAGGAAGAATGAACACAGCAACACGAAACAGATCAGCAGCATGCAATCAGCATCATGGATAATCATCAGCACATATCAACTATCAAGTGGCCTTACAGTGATTTTTTTTCTCACAGTGATAATCCTGACTAGGGATCCATGAGTCTAACAGCCTCAGGGTGACACCTTTTCCATCTCAACTCCACTAAATTTGTTTGATTTATTTTTCATTCATTAAAGTTTGGCACCAACTGGTCAGTTTACTGACCAACAACAACTTAATTAATATATTCACACATTAATGATCAGAATCAGTCACTGAAGTAGAATCTGTTAATTACAGGGAGTTCTAGACCAGACCAAATGAATATTCATCAGAATGAAAAATGGAATCCAGCAGAACAGATTCTATCTGACGTTGTCCTTGGCCGTCCTCGGCACCTCCACCCCTGAGAGTGTAAAAGCTCACACCTTTGCGTTAACAACCACCCACCCTGCTCTTCGAGGCTCAATGTGACGTATCTGTTTAAATAAAGGTTGAATGAAAAAAACAAACAAGAGAGGAACCTGATAACTGAAAGCTCTGCCCCTCATTCTGCTTTTGGAAACTCTAGGAACCACGAGTAAACAGCAGGCTCAAGACCCATTTTTTAAACTGCATTTCCTGAACTGGTTCGTCTCTGTTCACTCTATACATTTTCCATAGTATTTAATTTGATTGATTGATTGATTGATTGATTTTGTGTATGTCGTTTGCTTTAATTTTGTGAGTTTATCGTTTTATAATTCTGTACAGCACTTTGAGCTGCTCTTAGTATTAAGGGTGCTTTATAAATAAAATTGATTGATTGATTGATTGATTGATTGATAAACCTACAGTTGGAGAGTGAGGTTCTCTATTAGGAAAATATCAGAGTCAGAGTCAGAGAGTCTTTATTGTCATTTGCACCGCATGTGGTACATGAGATGAAAACGAGATTATGTACAGGTCCCAGTTACATCCAACAACAAATGAAAGAGAAAAACAGTAATAACATCTAGAATTAACTAAGAAAAACATCAACTAGTAATACACTAAGCCTAATATAGTGGGAATAAACAGCAGCACGAACATGAGTTTGTATGAGCAGATGGTCACAGATGAACACAGATGAACACAGCAACAAGAAAACAGATCAGCATCAGTATGATGTGATATTTTGCAGTGTTTATTTTTTATTTTATTTTTATTTATTCATGAGTCTAACAGCCTCAGGGTAGAAGCTGTTCCTCAGTCTAGTGGTTCTACACTTGATGCTCCTCAACCTCCGTCCTGAGGGGAGTGGGGCAAAGAGTGAGTGTGCTGGATGAGTGAGGTCTTTCATGATGCAGGTGGCTCTTTTCCTGCATCTGGAGGTGTAAATGTCTGTGATGGTGGGGAGACTGACTCCAACAGACTTCTGTGCAGCCTTCACCACTCTCTGCAGAGCTTTCCTCTCTTCAACTGTGCAGCCTCCATGCCACACGTTGATGCTGGAGCACAGGATGCTCTCCACTGCACACCTGTAGAAGGAGGTGAGGACTGGGCTGCTCAGACCAGCTCGTCTCAGCCGTCTGAGGAAGTAGAGTCTCTGATGACCTTTCTTGATCAGGCTGGTGGTGTTGTTGCTCCAGCTGAGGTTATCATTCATGTGTACACCCAAGTATTTGTAGCTGGAGACCACTTCCACTGCAGACCCACCTATTTTCAGTGGGGCATGGGTGTGTTTGTTCCTTCTGAAGTCCACAATCATCTCCTTTGTCTTCTTCACATTCATGTGAAGATTGTTCTCTTTGCACCAGCTATATGTGATATGGAACAATAAGATCTGTAATATAAGATGGAGCTAGGTTGTTGGGAGCTTTGTAGGTTAGAAGTAAACTTTTGAATTTGATTCTGAATTTGACAGGGAGCCAGTGGAGAGAAGCTAAAAAAAAATAGAAAGAAACCCAGAACAATTGCAATAGAACAGCTTAGACATGATCAATGCATGGACCAATTTTTCTGCATCCTTGTTGGATAAGATGTTTTTAATTTTAGATGTAAGTGGAGGAAAGTGGTCCTAGTAACTTGTCTACAACAAAATTAACTCCCAACTTTGATACATAGAAAAAAAATGGGAGACCAACACTGAAACTGAATGTAAGTTTCTCTACTGTTTTGAAATACAGTAAATGTGTTTTTTTATATATATATTTTATACAAATGTACAATAAGTCTTGCAGCTTCACACTTTGCTACCTGTGTATTTGTGTCGAGACTTTAGTTTAAACCCACTTCACGTTAAATGCTGGAACACAACATCTGGTGTTGTGTTTGTAATGCACACACTTCTTCAAAGTTCAGCCTCGGATGTAGGCGCAGTGAAGTGGTTGTCATGACAACCAAAACAATGCATCAATCAGCTGAGACCGACCAAAAAAGGCTGCAGAGTCCGGTGGCTCTGAAACAAACATCAAACCAGAACGGTGGAGGTTTGACTGAATGTGCTGAGGACTTAAATTTCTTGGACCCAGAAGCTGAGCTGCTCAGTGTTTGATCTTCTTTACAGAACTAAAGGACGGAGACAGACATCTTCGTCCCACTTTTGTTTCCATGAATGTCCCAGTTTCCTCTCTGTACCTCCAATCAGAGTCTAAATCTGAAACAAATCACTCATTTTCCTTAAAGTCATTCAGCAGTGCATTAGTTATATTCAATTCAAAGAGTTCCCGACAAAAACAAACGTGAGGACAAAATCATACAAATCCTCACTTCAACAGATTATACTCCATGAAAACCTTTGGCTCCTCCTGTTAAACTCCACTCTGCATTCTTCTGGTCACATTTGCCTCTGAGCTGTAAATAAAACACGGATGTTATTTATTATGATACATTTGTTCTCATTAGGAAGAGAAAACATCCAGGAGCCACTGAAGGCGGGAGTGTTTTTAATATTTGTAGCAGCAGAGGGCAGTATAAAACCTCTGAGGAGGACAAAACAGCTGCTCCCTGAAATGTTGTGTTTGCAAAACCATTTAACTCCAAATTTGATAGAAAACAATAAACATCCTAACAATAAAACAAAACAGTTATATCAACAGTTACTGTATACAGTTTTATGACAAATATGTAATTTACTGGCAACAGAAATGTGCTTGTTGACTTAACCCTTTTTTCGGCAGAAGATTCTGACCCTTAAGAGCTTGTCAGGACTTGTTGGACGGTCAAGTTCAAGTATCTTTATTGTCAATTGCATAGCATATGGTACATGAGGTGGAACGAAATTGTGTATAAAAGGTCTCAGTTACACTCAAAAATAGCAAAAATACAAAGTATAAATAGAAACAATAAGGATCTATAAGACATGTACAAAGATAAACGCTAAACAATACACTAAAAATTTTAAGATATATGTAGGCCTACGCGTAACACTAATAATGTAAAATAATACGATATATTAAACAGCTAAGATATACACGAAGATACGGTGGCCGAGGGGTGCAAACGCGCAGCAAAAACAGAACAGCACGCTGCAAAAAGAAAACAGCGTTCCAAAAGTTGAAACACACATCAAAATGAAAACAACAGCGTTCCAAAAGTTGAAACACGCATCAAAATGAAAACAACAGCGTTCCAAAAGTTGAAACACGCATCAAAATGAAAACAACAGCGTTCCAAAAGTTGAAACACGCATCAAAATGAAAACAACAGCGTTCCAAAAGTTGAAACACGCATCAAAATGAAAACAGCGCTCCAACAGATGAGGCGCACAGTAAAAGATAAGTTGCGCTCCCAAAAGGAGACGACCTGCAAATACAGAACGAGCTGCAAATAGAAAAGCCACAACGGAAGTGCTCCAGACCACTAGGGGCAGTCGAACAAAGAACAAATCATAAAGCATATTATAGTTTTCAGAATGGCACTACGGTAGTTATTTGTGTATTTTAACTTATTTATTTTAAGAATATTTCACACTACATCGGACTGTCACGTTATATTTTAATTGTGTGCGGAGGAGAAGAAATGCATGGATGCCAAGTTGGGTGAATGGTTAAAGAGATTGCCTTGAATGCAGGAGACCCTAGTTCAATTCCCAGTCTTGGAAATTTTCTGTTATTACTTTTTTTTTTAAAGCCTTTTGTTTTGGATAGATCGAACCAAGCAACAACAAAGAATAAACATGTAGATGTATTTATCTATTTCACCCGATCTATCCAAAACAAAAGGCTTAAAAAAAGAACGAAATTATTACCGCAAAATTTCCGACACTGGGATTTGAACCAGGGTCTCCACATTCAAGGCAATCTCTTTAACCATTGACCCAACTTGGCATCCATGTATTGATCCTCCTCCGCACACTATTAAAACAGATACAACGTGACAGTTCCGATGTAGTGTAAAATATTCGTTTTTTTTCATTCATTCATTCAACCTTTATTTACACAGGCTAGCCTCATTGAGCCACGGGGACTCATTTACAAGAGGGACCCGTTTCACTCACATCCAGGGTCAATTTTAGAGCTACCAATTAGCCTAACATGCATGTTTTTTTTGGACTGTGGGAGTTAAAATACACAAATAACTAGTGCCATTCCGAAAACTATAATATGCTTTATGATTTGTTCGACTGCCCCTAGTGGTCTGGAGCACTTCCGTTGTGCTTTTCTATTTGCAGCTCGTTCTGTATTTGCAGGTCGTCTCCTTTTGGGAGTGCGACTTATCTTTTGCAGTGCGCCTCATCTGTTGGAGCGCTGTTTTCATTTTGATGCGTGTTTCAACTTTTGGAACGCTGTTTTTTTCATTTTGATGCGTGTTTCAACTTTTGGAACGCTGTTTTCTTTTTGCAGCGTGCTGTTCTGTTTTTGCTGCGCGTTTGCACCCCTCGGCCACCGTACGAAGATATACGCTAAACGAACACCAAATGGGATGCTAAAAGATCTAAGATATATGCTAAACACTAATAATGTAAGACAATACAGCATAATAACAGCACTCCGAAGATGAGTCTGTAGTGAGCAGATGGGTATGACAGCATGAAATCAGCAGCATGGATAATCAGCAGCACAGATAAGTGTGGGGCAAAAAGTGTGTGTGCTAGGTGAGTGGTATCCTTCATGATGCAGGCGGCTCTCTTCCTGCATCTGGAGATGTCTGTGATGGTGGGGAGGCTTACTCCAACAGACTTCTGTGCAGCCTTCACCACTCTCTGCAGAGCTTTTCTTTCTGCAGCCTGTACATTTCCATTGGGTGTTTGTGGTCAAAGCCAACCTTATTATCAATGTGAAAACACTAAATGATCCTCTGAGGATGAACCCTGTGGAACAGAAAAACACCACTGAAAATAAATACTGACATAAAAAGAAAAAAAATGTGCTAAAGCTATGAGTTATGTTGTACAAACAAATAGTACCGGTACAAGTTAAAAATATGACATCATAACCGAAAACTGAATATGATGCACTTTCAAAGAACAAAATCCACAGGGGGAAAAAAGGACAGAAAACAGTCAAGGACTGAGAATAAAAGTAACAAAAAGTCATAAAACTGCTATAGCATGATCCTATGGACAGATCATCCTGTCACTACAGAAGACCCACCACCAGGGTCATGTTTGGTCTCCTGGATCATTCTCTGATTAATTTAATGTAGTTTGTGAAACTGAATACAACTTAAAATATAACTGTAACCTAATTAATTAAAGACCTAGCATTAGCTGAAAGACATTTTAAACGAAGATCCTGCAGCCATCTTGAATTGGGCAATTACTTTCCTGGAGTTTCATTGAAATACGTCCAGGGGTTCACAAGATATTTTGCTAATTTGCAGGCATGGTTTACATCAACGGTTAATGCTCAAGTTTTATAGAAAGATGTTGCACATGTTAGTGCTCAGAGTACAGTATATGATGGCAATGACCTCATCTATAACCACAGCAAAGCTCATCTTAATACCTGCAAGAGAAACAGTTACAACCATTCTGTATTTTCTAACACAAGCTATTTCGTTATAAACTGATGCCTTCAGTGTGACCTTGTTCAACAGTGTCCATGAAAATGCACAATTATTTCAAAATAAGACCGTATTTACTCCAAATCAAAACTCAACCTGATTCTTTGTGTTGAAAGACTGCTGTAGGGCCTCACGGGGAAAATTTTTCCCACACGTCAAATGTTGAAGCAGATCAATGTTTGATGAGATAAGGTTTGCTAACAGGACAGTGGAGCAGAGCGAAAAAGTTAGAAGAGTCCTGGAGAATAGTCAAGGTCGCAAACAATGATCCTGTCTGTTCTGTGACATGAAGGGGCTTCAAATAATATGCATTATATTATGAAAAATTATATCTGAGCTGAGGAAAGCAAACCAAAACATAACTCCTGTCACAGAAAGGTAAAATCACAGAACTTCTGTTCAGGTTACAGTGTGCTCATAAGCCGAGCTGCACGCAGTCAAAACACTGTAGTTAGAGGTCATGACCTAAAATCTTGTAGCAATCAGAGTCAGAGTCAGAGAGTCTTTATTGTCATTTGCACCGCATGTGGTACATGTGATGAAAACGAGATTATGTACACGGGGTCCCAGTTACATCCAACAACAAATGCAAGAGAAAAACAGTAATAACATCTAGAACTAACTAAGAAAAACATCAACTAGTAATACACTAAGCTTAATATAGTGGGAATAAACAGCAGCACGAACATGAGTTTGTATGAGCAGATGGTCACAGATGAACACAGATGAACACAGCAACAAGAAAACAGATCAGCATCAGTATGATGTGATATTTTGCAGTGTTTATTTTTTATTTATTTTTATTTATTCATGAGTCTAACAGCCTCAGGGTAGAAGCTGTTCCTCAGTCTAGTGGTTCTACACTTGATGCTCCTCAACCTCCGTCCTGAGGGGAGTGGGGCAAAGAGTGAGTGTGCTGGATGAGTGAGGTCTTTCATGAGTGAGGTCTTTGCATTGCTACAAGATTTTACCCTCAAAAATAGTCGCAATGTGTTGTCAACATAGAAAAGAACAAGTTCACTGTATACAGAAATAAATTAAACAACACCATTTATAGATGAAAACAGGTGAAGTACATTACTACGGAAGGGTAGAGCTGCCACAGGAATTAAAATTATTCTTGAGCTATATCTCGTTATAACGAGAAACTTTCTTGTTATAACGAGATAGTTTTCTTGTTATAACGAGATAATTTTCTCGTTATAACAGGAATTTTTCTCGTTATAACGAGACAATGATCTCGTTATAACGAGAAAACTATCGTTGTTGTGTTGCGGCTTCCTGTATGACGTCACTGACGGACATGTGACTTCCTCCGTGGAAGGAAGAGACGGAGAATGGAGACTGTGCCACTTTATGCATTTTTATAAAGAAGAAATCTGCAAGAGGAACAACTTCCTAGACTGAAACCTGACAAAGTAAGTCAATGAATTGTGTTTTTGAATTAAAAACGTCAGAATGCAGAGACAGCATTCAGCTAGCTGCTAATGCTACATGCTACGATGCTACCATTTATCAGTGAGATGGACCAGGTCTGAGCACAAACACAGAAACCTGATTTGTTCTTTTTTGTTTTCATAACATCATCTATATATTTTGGCCATACTCAGAAATAAGTGACGTTATAGACAGTCACGTTAGTAACGCATGGCTGCTATGATGTAAACAATATTTAGCCACCAGTTCTCAGATAGGAGTAAATTAATAAATACTTTAATGTTAGCTTCACTGTAACATCACAAACCCAGGTAATCACTGGTTTAAATCCATTTTACATTGTTAGAGACAAAACGCATGCCGTTTTAACTAAACCGAATTAACGTAACATGCTGGATGAGCGCCATCTTGTGGTGAACATAATTGAAAACTCACACAGGTTTTCACATTTCTACTTGTAAATATGTACGTGTATATACTGTACATGTATACTGTTTGTACACACACATGAGCACGTGTGTGTTAATATATATGTTTTATGTATGTATATACTTTATGTATTTATATGTTAAATGCAAATCTAACATTCAGTTATAAAGTATTAAAAGTACAAGCCTAATGCATTCACTTGTATTATTTTAATCAATATTTGTTGTATCTGTTGATTGACATTGATGCGGTTGAAAACATGGATGACAACAGCTTGGCCAGCTACATTCCCCTTTATGTCGACAGAATTGCCACCCGAAGATTTTGCTCAGAACATCAAAGAAAATGTGAAAGAGCTGCACAGCGCCAGACTTTGCTACAAAAACTCAGAAGCAAGATGGGAATTGGAAAAGATCAACAATATTCTGACCATGAAGAAACTGATGCAGCTCAAATATTTCCAAAAGCATATTTGAGGAATAACAAGCTGGCCACAAGAAAGACAAGAAAAGTTGTGAAGTTACTGGATGCTTCCCCTGCTACTCAAGCAGAGAGCCAAAGCCTGCATTACTTACAGCAGTACATCAGGGGACTGGATCAGACAGGCCTCAGAAAATTTCTGAGGTTCACAACAGGCTCAGATGTGCTTGTTGACAAGATAGAAGTTGTTTTTACATCTCTGGATGGAATGGCACGCTGTCCCGTTGCACACACATGTGGTCCAGTCTTGGAGCTTCCTTGGACATACATGTCATTCCCTGAGTTGCAAGTTGAGCTGGACAACATGCAACCCCAGCTGCTATGTCATGAACATTGCATGAAAAAAAAAAAAAGTTTTGCATGGATCTTTATCAGAAAATCAAGAATTTTCATTAGAAAATGTAATTATAGGACATTTTTACGTTTTACGTAAGAAAAAATAAAATTACTGTATTGAGTTGAGTCCTCTGGACGTTTCTTTCATTGTAAGAAAAAATAAGCCTCTACCAGAGGCAATTTCATAATTTACCATGTTTTCTAAAAATAATTAGTTGTGGCTTTTAACTGTATAACAGTTGACCTTGCTGAGCTTTGTTAATCTAAACATTTTCATTCTGTGTTTACTTTGAATGACCATTTATGAAGTGCTTTATTTGGACATCATTTCAGTTTTGAGTTCATTTTTGTTTAGAGGATCAAATATGTCACATTAAAATTCATTCATTCATTCAACATTTATTTAGTCAGGTAAATCTCTAAAGACCTCACTCACCCAGCACACTCACTCTTTGCCCCACTCCCCTTAGGACGGAGGTTGAGGAGCATAAAATGTAGAACCACTAGACTGAGGAACAGCTTCTACCCTGAGGCTGTTAGACTCATGAATAAATAAAAATAAAATAAAAAATAAACACTGCAAAATATCACATTGTGCTGATGCTGATCTGTTTTCTTGTTGCTGTGTTCATCTGTGTTCATCTGTGACCATCTGCTCATACAAACTCATGTTCGTGCTGCTGTTTATTCCCACTATATTAGGCTTAGTGTATTACTAGTTGATGTTTTTCTTAGTTAATTCTAGATGTTATTACTGTTTTTCTCTTGCATTTGTTGTTGGATGTAACTGGGACCCCGTGTACATAATCTCGTTTTCATCACATGTACCACATGCGGTGCAAATGACAATAAAGACTCTCTGACTCTCTGACTCTGAATCTCTGACTCTGATCTTATTGAGCCTCATGGCTCATTTACGAAAGCGACCTGCTAAAACTAAAGAACGATGAACAGCAATGGTAGAATTTCCTTAAACAATAAACAATAGAAAACAAAAGAGAGAAAAAAAAAAGAAAGAAATACATTTTTTTTTAAACAAAGTATCAAAAAACTAGCAAAACATTATAAGGTAGACGTATAAAATCAAAGACAGGAACAGATCTGCATTGGTTTTTGCCAGGATTCCAACAGATTCTGAAAACCATTTAGAGAAGTCAAGGTCGAGAGCTTCAGATCTTTTTGTAAGATATTCCATGAAGCAGGAGCAGAGTAGGAGAAGGCCCTTTTTCCAAGTTCAGTCCTCACTGACGGAACACTGCAGGTAATCATGTCCTGAGAGCGCACACTGTAGCTGCACTCACGCAAAGACATGTAGGAGGAGATGTATGAGGGCAGCAGACCAAGAAGTGATTTAAAGATGAAAATGTACCAGTGGAAGAGTCTGCGTGAGGTTAATGATGTCCAATTAACCAGTGAATACAGGGTGCAGTGGTGGGTACGATACTTACAGCCAGTTATGAATCTTAGTGCACCATGATAGACAACATCCAACATCCGCAGGGTGCTTGTAGGAGCATTCATGTAGGGAATGTCACCGTAATCAGTGGAGGGAAGGAAAGTCACAGATACAAGATGTAACTGGGATGTAACTGGGACCCCGTGTACATAATGTCCAGAGGACGTTGAATGTCCAGAGGATCAGACTTAGCTTTTTTAGATCACAGATACAAGGCGTTTCCTAACATTCAGTGATAGGCATGATCTGTTTTATACGGAGCCCGTCTGGTGACATGGTAGGAAATAAAATTATCATGTGGCCACTTGATACTTTCACGTGGCCACGCAAAAGTATCAAGTGGCCACGCGATAATTATCACGTGGCCACGCGAAAGTATCAAGTGGCCACGCGATAATTATCACGTGGCCACGCGAAAGTATCAAGTGGCCACATGATAATTATCGAGTGGCCACGCGATAATTAGCAAACCTGCATCCTGCGTTCATTTCCGTGCAGGTTATTAACATGGACAGGTCTGAATTAATTTCATTTTATTTCAATCTAGGGATGAATTACAATGACATACTTCAGTCACTTGTGATCAAGCACGGTGTTATTCTGAGCAAGAGACACTTAATTCGGCTGCTCAAAACGCGTGGGCTCAGACGTAAACAATACGCTGATGTCGGGGAAGTAATAGATTTCATCATTCACCAGCTGGAAGGACCTGGGAGACTGCACGGCTACAGGTGGATGTACAACAAGTGCTTAAAGAATGGCATTCGTGCAAAAAAAGAAGATGTTCGTTTGATTCTCGCAGCTCTGGACCCTGACGCCTCAGCCATCCGTCGTTCCAGGAGACTAAACCGTAGGCAATATTTTGCTCAAGGGCCAAACTACTGTATATCTGGCATGTAGATTCTTACAACAAGTTAAAGCCCTATGGAATCTGCATCAGTGGTTACACACTGGGAGTCGTACCTGAATGCCATAGAAGTATTGATGTGAAAGATAAACCACATTCATTAATTCATGACTCACTGAACGGAGTTATGTTGCGTTCAGGAACACATTAAAAAAATCCGTTTCCCAACACTCACCTATTGCGATGAATGTAATCTCAGAAAAAGCACATTAATCTTACAACAATTTGTCTATAGCCTACTTTAGATTGAACCTCGAGTTTTAAACCTCATGGCATGAATTTTTATCACGTGGGCACGCGATAATTATCACGTGGCACTCAATATTTATCACGTGGCCACTCGATAATTATCACGTGGCCACTCGATAATTATCACGTGGCCACTCGACAATTATCACGTGGCCACTTGATACTTTCACGTGGCCACTTGATACTTCCACGTGGCCACGTGATACTTTCACGTGGCCACTCGATAATTATCACGTGGCCACGTGAAAGTATCAAGTGGCCACATGATAATTTTATTTCCTACCATGTCACCAGACGGGCTCCGTAGTTTCTGAAAAAGAAACCCAGTTTAACTTTCAATTTCTTCACTAGGTTTTCCACGTGGAGTTTAAAAGAGAGATGTGAATCGACCAGTATACCCAGATATTTATAGGAATCAACAAACTCAATAGGGACACCATTTGAGGATAAAATCAGAGGAAGATCTGTTGGAACCGCCTTCCTACTTGAAAAAAACATTCCTTTTGTTTTATCAGCATTTAGGACAAGTTTGAGACGGAACAAATCTGACTGGATGATGTCAAAAGCGGATTGCAGTAACTGGAAAGCCTTAGCTACTGTTTTAGCTCGGCAGTAAACAACTGTATCATCAGCATAGAAATGTAAGGATGCATCAGGGATGCAGTGACCTACATTAGCTATGTAGATTGTAAAGAGGGTTGGTCCTAAAACTGAGCCTTGTGGTACACCATTTTTAACTGTTAAATAGCTGGAAGAAGTACCGTTATGTTGAACACATTGCCTCCGATTGGAAAGATAGTTAGAAAACCAACCGATGGTGTGATCAGAGAAACCTATTTCTGAGAGCTTATGACACAGGATGTTATGGTCCACAGTGTCAAAAGCTTTAGACAGATCTAAGAAAAGTGCAGCACAATAATCCTTAGCATCCAATGCTTCAACAACATCATTCAGAACCTTCAGAGAAGCAGTTGTTGTGCTGTGTTTTTTCCTGAAACCAGATTGATGGAGAGGTAAGATGTTAAATGAGTCCAGATAATTTTTGATCTGAGAGTTTATCAGTTTTTCTAGAACCTTGGCTAAGATGCAGAGTTTAGAGATCGGTCGATAATTGTTCAGTGAGGTGGGGTCACCTCCCTTCAGCAAAGGAAGAACAAAGGCTGTTTTCCAAGCATCCGGAATGGTGTTTTGGCTTATGGACAGATTAAAGATGTGGGTCACAGAGACTGTGATGATATGATGCGGACGACACAACAGTGGTGGGTCTCATCAGCAACAACGATGAGACGGACTACAGGAACGAGGTGAGCCGCCTGGCCTTGTGGTGCGGACACAACAATCTCACTCTCAACGTGGAGAAGACAAAGGAGATTGTTGTGGACTTCAGGAAGAAGGATGCCCAACATGCCCCTCTGACCATCAACAGCACCGCAGTGGAGAGAGTAGACAGCACCAAGTTCCTGGGAGTGCACGTCTCAAAGGACCTGTCCTGGAGCAGGAACACTGCAGCACTGGCAAAGAAGGCTCACCAGCGTCTCTACTTTCTCCGCAAGCTGAAAAGGGCTGGAGCTTCAACCCCCATCATGAGCACCTTCTACAGAGGTGCCATAGAAAGTGTCCTGACCAGCTGCATCACTGTGTGGTTTGGTGCATGTACTGCATCCTGCCGCAAGAGCCTCCAGCGCATTGTGAGAGCAGCTGAGAAGATCGTGGGCACCTCCTTGCCCTCACTGCAGGACTTACACAGCAAACGCCTCACTCGGAAAGCCCGCATGGCAGGTGATCCCACACACCCACTACACAGCTGCTTCAGACTGCTGCCATCAGGGAGGAGACTGAGGAGTCTCCAGGCTCGAACCAGCAGACTGAGAGACAGCTCTGTTCATCAGGCAGTCAGAATGCTAAACACTCTGCCTGCTCTGCCCCCTCCCATTTGAACTGCCTTAACACTAAAACTTTCTCACACATTATCACTCAACACAAAGTTTTTAACACTAGACTCTGTGTCATCAAACGAGTTTTCACTAAACTCTCGGTCATGTGCTCATACAGTTTGCACTACCTCTCATACTTGCACTAATGTCTGTATTACATCACTGCCTATAATCATAATACTGTTTACATTCTCTGTTTACATTTATTAATACTGTTTACTTTTATTACTACTGCTTACATGTAATTACTACTGTTTACATTTATTTACACTACTCTAATATCTACACCACTGCTGGTACATATACAGTGTGCTCTGAACGGTCTTATTTAGGGATGCCCAATGTGCCTTACTGCATATGCCACTTTTTGCCTCTATAACAACATCAACTACTACCTCATACATATACTGTGTACATTGACTCATACGCTGCTTTGCCACTTTGCAAATGTCAATGCTAGAAACCTTTAGTTTATTTTAGTTATACTTTTTATACTCTTTTTTTATACTAGTATGCAAAAACTCAGGACAATATTATGTTCATTAAATGTTTAATGTTTTAGTTT
>JBBPBX010007644.1:23843-60643 GCA_038048925.1 Garcialebias charrua | reverse complement strand
ATCAAAACTGATACTTTGTAGTTGCAGATGTTTTGCTTCTCATCCGAGGAGCATATACAGTAGTTTTGTTTATTTCTGTTTATTTAATTGTTGTTTGTTTATTTTTGTTGTTGTTGTTTGTTTTGCTTTGTTTTGTTTTGGTGTACTGTAGTTTGGTTCCTAAAGTTATTCAGTTGTATGGGAGCATGCTATGAATGTTTTCTGGCAGACTAATTCAAATCTTTTAACTGTTTTTTTTTTGATAGTTTGTTAGTAGACAAAGATGACTCCCAACAGTTTAAGGTAAAATAAATCAAATAAAAATAAATAAAAACTTTTAAGCAGTTTGTAAGCACTCATAAAATGAACTACTATCCTAGCACAAGTTTTAGCTCAATATTTATTTGTTTATTTATTTATTTATTTTAGTTTTTGAGGATCAGTTACAGTATACTGTATGTGATGGACACTTTCAATCATGATGAATCTTGTAGTTAATCAGTTGTAGATGTACATCCAACAGCATTCTGTAAGATTAATTCATCTCTAATCATTCATGAAATATTTTGATAACAGAAACAACACACACTAACAAAACATAATTTGCCTTAGCTTTTTGGCAGCAGGAGATAAAAATCAAACTTCTAGGACTCTTGTGAAACAGATTATGACGATGCAAACACGTTTACATTGAGAACAGTTCTCCATCCATCCATCCATTTTCTTCCGCTTATCCGGGGTCGGGTCGCGGGGGCAGCAGCCCAAGTAGGGAGGCCCAGACCTCCCTCTCTCCAGCCACCTGGAGCAGCTCCTCCGGGGGAATCCCAAGGCGTTCCCAGGCCAGCCGAGAAACATAGTCCCTCCAGCGTATCCTGGGTCTTCCTCTGGGTCTCCTCCCTGTGGGACATGCCCGGAACACCTCACCAGGGAGGCGTCCAGGAGGCATCCTAACCAGATGCCCGAGCCACCTCAACTGGCTCCTCTCGATGTGGAGAAGCAGCGGCTCTACTCCGAGTCCCTCCCGGATGACTGAGCTTCTCACCCTATCTCTAAGGGAGAGTCCAGCCACCCTGCGGAGAAAACTCATTTCAGCCGCTTGTATCCGAGATCTTGTTCTTTCGGTCATAACCCAAAGCTCATGACCATAGATGAGGGTGGGAACGTAGATCGATCGGTAAATTGAGAGCTTTGCCTTTTGACTCAGCTCTCTCTTCACCACGACAGACCGGTACAGCGCCCGCTTCACTGCGGACGCTGCACCTATCCGCCTATCGATCTCACGCTCCAGTTTTCCCTCATTCGTGAACAAGATCCCGAGATACTTAAACTCCTCCACTTGGGGCAGGACCTCCTCCCCGACCCGGAGAGGGCACGCTACCCTTTTCCGGCTCAAGACCATGGCCTCGGATTTGGAGGAACTGATCCTCATCCCGGCCGCATCGCATTCAGCTGCAAACCGCTCCAGTGAAAGCTGTAGATCACGAGCTGATGAAGCCAATAGGACCACATCATCTGCAAAAAACAGAGAAGCGATTCTAAGGCCACCAAAACGGATCCTCTCAACACCTTGGCTGCGCCTAGAAATTCTGTCCATAAAAGTTATAAACAGAATCGGTGACAAAGGGCAACCTTGGCGGAGTCCAACTCTCACCGGAAACGAGCCTGACTTACTGCCGGCAATGCGGACCAAGCTCTGACACCGGTCGTACAGGGACCTAACAGCCCATATCAATGGGCCTGGTACCCCATACTCCCGGAGTACCCGCCACAGAACCCCCCGAGGGACGCGGTCGAATGCCTTTTCCAAGTCTACAAAGCACATGTAAACTGGTTGGGCAAACTCCCACGCACCCTCCAGGACCCTGTTGAGGGTGTAGAGCTGGTCTAGTGTTCCACGACCAGGACGAAAACCACACTGCTCCTCCTGAATCCGAGGTTCGACTATCCGACGGACCCTCCTCTCCAGAACCCCTGAATAGACCTTACCAGGGAGGCTTAAGAGTGTGATCCCTCTATAGTTGGAACACACCCTACGGTCCCCCTTTTTGAATAGGGGAACCACCACCCCAGTCTGCCAATCCAAGGGAACTGCCCCCGATGTCCACGCGATATTGCAGAGTCGCGTAAGCCAACACAACCCCACAACATCCAGAGCCCTAAGGAACTCAGGACGAATCTCATCCACCCCCGGAGCCTTGCCACCGCGGAGCTTTTTAACCACCTCGGCGACCTCCGCACCAGAGATTGGAGAGCCCGATCCAAAGTCCCCAGGCTCCGCTTCCTCAGTGGAAGACGTGCCAGTAGGATTGAGGAGGTCTTCGAAGTATTCCGCCCACCGACTCACAACATCCCGAGTTGAGGTCAACAGCACGCCATCCCCACCATAAATGGTGTTGGTCGCGTACCGCTTTCCCCCCCTGAGACGCCGGATGGTGGACCAGAATCGCCTCGAAGCCGTACGGAAGTCATTCTCCATGGCCTCTCCGAACTCCTCCCACGCCCGAGTTTTTGCCTCAGCAACCACCCGAGCCGCATGCCGCTTGGACTGCCGGTACCTATCTGCTGCTTCCGGGGTCCCACAGGCTAAAAAGGCCCAATAGGACTCCTTCTTCAGCTTGACAGCATCCCTCACCGCCGGTGTCCACCACCGGGTTCGAGGGTTGCCACCACGACAGGCACCAACAACCTTGCGGCCACAACTCCGATAAGCTGCCTCGACAATAGAGGCGCGAAACATGGTCCACTCGGGCTCAATGTCCCCCGCCTCCCTCGGAACGTGTTCAAAGCTCTCCCGGAGGTGGGAGTTAAAGCTCCGTCTTACGGGAGACTCTGCCAGACGTTCCCAGCAGACCCTCACAATACGTTTGGGTCTGCCAGGTCTGACCGGCATCCTCCCCCACCATCGGAGCCAACTCACCACCAGGTAGTGGTCAGTGGACAGCTCCGCCCCTCTCTTCACCCGAGTGTCCAGGACATGCGGCCGCAGATCAGATGAGACGACAACAAAGTCGATCATTGAACTACGACCTAGGGTGTCCTGGTGCCAAGAGCACATATGGACACCCTTATGCCTGAACATGGTGTTTGTTATGGACAATCCATGACGAGCACAGAAGTCCAACAACAGAACACCACTCGGGTTCAGATCAGGGGGGCCGTTCCTCCCAACCACACCCCTCCAGGTCTCACTGTCATTGCCCACGTGAGCGTTGAAGTCCCCCAGCAGAACAAGGGAGTCCCCAGGAGGCGCACCCTCCAATACCCCCTCCAAGGACTCCAAAAAGGGTGGGTAATCTGCGCTGCCGTTCGGCGCATAGGCACAAACAACAGTCAGAGCCCGTCCCCCCACACGTAGGCGAAGGGAGGCTACCCTCTCGTTCACCGGGGTGAACCCCAACGTACAGGCACCGAGATGGGGGGCAACAAGTATGCCCACTCCTGCTCGGCGCCTCTCACCAGGGGCAACTCCAGAGTGGAAGAGTGTCCAACCCCTCTCAAGGAAACTGGTTCCAGAGCCAGAGCCATGCGTTGAGGTGAGTCCGACTATTTCTAGCCGGAACCTCTCAACCTCACACACTAGCTCAGGCTCCTTCCCCACCAGAGAGGTGACATTCCATGTCCCAATGGCCAGCTTCTGTAGCCGAGGATCAGACCGCCAGGGTCCCCGCCCTCGGCCACCACCCATTCCACAATGCACCCGACCCCTTTGGCCCCTCCCACAGGTGGTGAGCCTATGGGAAGAACAGTTCTCTGCTATAAAATGAACGTTTATGATTTAATGCAGTGTTGTGTACTCTCTTTAGTTTTGTGTTGTTGTGGGAACTTTTGCGATTAGATTATAACTGAACATCTGTAGGGTCACTGTCACCAAGCCAACACGAGAGACTACAAATTTCCCAGATAAAGATGGGATACAGTACTGAGTACAGCTTCCTGTAAATGGGTAAACAAATCATTTGTCGTGCTGAGTCTGATCTCTTTTCTCTCCTGGCTTTGTCATTAAACTCCACTGCAACAATTTCCAACTCATCATGTCTAAGCAATTTCAGTAAGCAGTTCTTACAAATTATTTCTTTCAGTGGCAAATCTGTTTACCAAGGATGTGCTTTAGCCAAGCTAATTTTGGGGGGTAAATTGTTTTATTTTATTGTACTGCTTGCTGGTTTGTAGTCACTTTGCTACTGTATTCTTCAAATCTTTATAGCACAATGACCAATGGTGTATTTGCATGAATCCCACAAACATTAGATTTCAAATTGTTTTCTCTCTGCACTTGCAGCATGTACGATTTTCACTTTAACTTAACCTGCTAAATATAGTAATGTTTCACATTGCTGTGTGTGGTTTGCACAGAATTGTGATCATTGCTTTTACTGATCCACCAGTTTTCTTGAGCTTTAACTCTTTGTTCCTGTGATAACAAGATTCAGTGGCTTTGTTCTGCTTTGTTTGAAGTGATGTCTTTGTTTTCTGGACTGGTTTGAATTCACATAAGTTGTTAAGATAAACAGCAAAAGTACTCTGAGACAAAACACTTCAGACTTGAAGAATGACCCATCTATATGATACGAGGAATCTCTGAACGCTTTGATCAGTATCGTTTATGACCTCTTCAAACACCTACGTATGTGTATGACTAACCTGTAAGAACATCATTCCTTACCAACACGTAGCTATGTTTACATGGACATAAGTAATCAGATTAAACGGCCATTCGGAATAAAAATGTGTCATGTAAATGCCCCGTTCGGATTATTCTGAGCTGATTCAGCTCGATCTGAATGAATTTGCAATCCAAATAAGAGGGGTGGTTTATGCCGATTCATAATCCCAACGGTGTATATGTAAACACTTAATCTGATCATCTTATTCTGATTATGGAAAAGTGACCTCATGTGCGACTTATGTCTAGCTCATGTATTTCCACCTGGCTAGATGCTATGTTGGGGAAGCTAAACTGGTCAGTGAGCGACACAACATTTCTACTAGAAACTTTGAAAGAGCTTAAAATGATCTGTATTACCTGTAGCTCAGTCAGGAAGTGCAGTAACGTCTCCACTGTCATTAAAACCTGGTGCGGGTCCATTTTGGGTGCTCAGGTTTGTTTAAGTTCATCACAGAAGTAGAACTTCTTCTTGTGTGGTGAAAGTTTACCACTTTGCGCATGTCATTACTTCTATTCTGAATAAAAGTCTGCTCAATTTAAACACTCAGCGTGAAGTGATTAGCTATGTTTACATGGATATAAGTAATCGGATCAAACGGCCGTTCGGAACAAAAGTGCGTCATGTAAACGCTCCGTTCGGGTTATTTTTTGTGTATTCGGCGTGATCCGACCTAATTTGTGATCCGAACGAAACAGGTGGTTTACGCCGATCCGTAACCCGAACGGTGTGCATGTAAACACTTGATCTGTTCCTTTTATCGGACTGTGGAAACTGTCCTGACTGCGCATGTGCGCTGCGCACCCCTCCCCTACGTGTTTCCTTTTCCAGCGCTCTCATACTGCGAAGAAAAAAGACTAAAATCATGTGTTGCTTGCCTGTAGCTCAATCAGGAAGTGCAGTAACAACTCCATCGCCGTCATTACAATCTGGCGCGGGTCCATTTTTGGCGCGTCTGTTTACTTTCGTCCCGGAAGTAACTTCTTCTTTTGTGGTTTTTACAAAATTAACTTCCTCTTCTGTGTTTTTTATTTTATTTATTTTTTAAGGGGAGTGTACCACTCTGCGCATGTCAGAACTTCTGATCAGAATAAAAGCCTGCTGCATGTACCGGTAAACGTTCGTCATGAACGGATTGTGCCCATGTAAACGGTACAATCTAATTAGCAAACAGAACACATTTCAATCCGGTCACAGAATTTTGCCCATGTAAACATAGCTATTGTGCACATGTAAACGATACATTCAAATTATTTAATCCAAATACATTTCAATCCGATCTAATAATTTTGTGCATGTAAACATACTGTAGCTACTGTCAACACAACACAAGGAAATAGGTTTTGGTGAAAAATGCATTGTGTGTAGATTTTCAAACACCTGCATCAAAGCTGTTCTGGCATCACATTGTGGTCTAATACTATCTGAAGATACATTATTGCTATGTTTTTGTTTCTTTTTTTCTTTCTTTCTTTCCATCCTCTGTATGCATGCAGTGTACCTTTACATCCCAGAGTGGATGTATAAGAATCATTGTTGCCATGTTCTCCATTATATTATTTCATCAAATAACAAACAGTTGTATAAGATTAACAAAATAATGCATCAATTTAAAAAAAAAAACATGGTCCTGCTTATTGTTGTTATTTTATTAAGTTAATCATATGTTGGTCTTTAAAACCAGGTAGTGAATACTGTAATCATTTCCCTCTTGATAGTATGTTAACATTTGAGTGCAGTTTCTCAGGGCTGTTTGTGTGTGGCTGTGGGCTCTGCTCCTGCTGACAGGTTGTGTTAATTTAACATACCATACATCTGTTTTGGACCAACTAAGATTCTAAATGTTTTATTAATTCATTCTCAGACTGATTGAACTGTTTGTAATTTAAATGATGAAGACTGTTTACCCCATGAGAGCTCAGTCAGTCAGACAAAAGTAAAGATACGTACAGTACATACATTTAACTCTGACAACTTCTAAAGGTCAAAACAGGGATGGAGAACACCGGGTGTCTGATAGCGGTGCATTAGTAATACATGTTTTGGATCTTATGGAGTGTGAGATGGGGTTGGGTCTCTGTTAGCCTGGTTGAAACCATACCCTGTGCTTCACTTCGCTTCACACAAGGAGGGAAATGAGAATTGAGCGGAGCTGTGCAGGAAGGCGAGGGCCAGGCTAGGTCTCTGTAGATTAAACTTGATTTTCACCGATGGCTTTAGAACCCATCAAACTGGTATCTGGGGATGCTGAACGAACACTTCAAACTGTCTTGCTTGTCTTTGTCTTTTAGTTTTTAGGGGGAGGTGGTGTTCTGCAAAACGACGGTGCAGCTATATGGTGAATATAATTGATCAACAACATTGCTAAGATGTCATATCTAGAATTGTTTTTTGTTTGCATTGTTGCATTGTTACTTGCTGTACTTGGACTGCGGTCCTATTGTTATGGCTGATTGCTGAGTACCGGTATATAAACAAACCTTAGAATAGAAGTACCATTTACATGCATCAATAATCTGTTCTTTTTGCCTGAGTATTTTTTTTCTTCTGTCAGCTACATTGTTGATAGGACGAAGCAGTGGCTGCACTCCCATTTGTGCAGTCAACGGTTCTTTGCCTTAAATGCTTTTCAATCTGCTGGAGATCGCATTAGTCGCCTGCTTCTTATCGACTCGTCTAAAGAGTTTATGTCTTCATCTAATTAAGGACAGTGCTTTCCTTAATAGATCCTTGCTTAGGCTGACTTATTTCATAAGTGAACATCCTGGCAACTAGTTCACTATCTTTTACTTTACTGTCAGCTTTGTATTATATTTTAATTGTGTCTCGTCTTATGTTGTCTTGTATCGTGGTAATAGTCATGATTATTATTTGTAGCTGACAGAAAAATGGCTATACCTGTGATAAAAAGATCATTATCAGTTTTTTTTCTTTCTTTTTTTTACATAGATGATTATTATTTGTTGCACAAATGTGTGGTAAGTTTGTTCTGGGCAGTGTTCTTGTTCATCATAGGCTTACAGTGTTAAAGCATCAGCCTTTTGATTTATTTTCTCCCCTACCTGGGAGGCTTAGTGAAGTTGACAGGAGCAGAGTTTAGGCATATATCAGATGGATCCAAGGTGTCCACTGCCAAGGCCTGCCAGCTCAGTCTGTTCCCATGCTGCTCTGAGTGTCACGAGGGCAAGCCTCCTATTTAGACAAGGGAATGAAAGATGGGACGGAGATGTATTATGCATGTAAATGCACGAGGGCAGCTGCTCTAACAAGCTAAGTCACTTTCACATGCTTGTCTTCTCCTTCACAAATATAGACTGAACCTAAGAAGCTCATAAAGCTTCCTGGAAGCACTGCTGTGAACATTTTTAATAATAATTATTAGCCAAATTTTCAACACAGCCATAAATATGTTTTAAACACAAGTAGATGCGCCAAAACAACCAACTTGATCAAAACAGCATTTTACATTTGTGCAAATGTTTCATTTTGTTTGTATGTTTTATGTGTCAATGTTTTTACCAATGTGATATATGAAACTTTGAGCTTCAAATATATATATTTTGTCCTCTTATTCTTGATGATGGTATTAGTGCGCTGAGATTTTAAAGCAAATTATTCAAACTTACGTTACGGGTTGCAGCATTCAAATGTGTACAAGCTGTACATTACAGGTTGCTGTGAATGTCTTAACTCCATGACTTAAATTAAGAGATGCATAAATACATATTTGATTTCATGGTGGTACTACATGTTTTTTTTTTTTTTAATACATTTTGCAAACACGCAAAAAATTATATGTTATTTGATATTTTTTTCCTTTTTATCTTTTAGTACTTTTGATTTTTTTAAACATTTCTATAAGGAACAGCTGATGTGTTCTTTTCATTGCTCTCACAATAGTGGAATATTGAATACTCGTTTACAACAATAAAGTTGTACATAATCTAACAGCCTGTCTGTCATTTATAACGTGCACACTTATTCAGAGACCCCGTTCTTGATAAAACCTCAACAGTGATTCTGCATTATTTTGTTATGAACAACTCTACAACCAGATGAATACAAAACTTTTAATTAGAAATTATTTCCCAGGACAATGCAGATGCAAATTACAGCAGATATATACAGATAGTCCTCGACATACTACGGCCTCGACTTACAACGTTTCACAGTTACGAACGCCCTCCCATTGAAAAGCATTGTTTCGAGTTACACGGTTTATGCGCCTTTACACCAAAAAATACGGTACCGAAACTCAGCGGAGGCGGAAATTTACAGGAGGGAGGAGGAGAGAGTGTACCTTAGCAGCCACGGGCAGAGGATTACAGCTGAAAATTACAGGAGACCTCATTGTTTACAGGCAGACCGGGGCAGAGGAGGTTAGGAGGGGCTAACATGCTAACAGACCTTACTGTAAAACTCTGGACTGCGTGTGGAAAAGTACAGGAGACCTTTGTTTGGACCGGAGGTTTACGAGGCAGAGAGGCTACAGCTGAGCAACGAGCTAACATGCTAACAGGCGGAGGAAGGCTTCACCAGCTCCCAGTAGGTTATTAACTTTTTTCCCTTCATTATGGCTCCAAATGTATGTGTTTTTTGATAATTATGTAGGGTAATGTGTTAGGATAGGCTAAGTGCTTGGTAAAATACAGTAATGTACGTATGAGGTGCAGTTTTGACGTATTTTCCAACTTACGATGATTTTCGAGTTACGACGCAGCGTAGGAACGGAACTCCGTCGAAAGTCGGGGACCACCTGTACCTCAATACATTTTTGTGACCCTTCAACTATAGTTTATGACTCACAGAAGACTGAACTTTTGCATTATCTGTATCAGCCTTGAGACCTTTCAGACATGGATTTTTTTAGACAAGTCTTTAAAAATCAGAATAATAAGTACAATATAATAATATTATATATAATAATACAGTATAATAAGTATACGTTCTAGTACTTTAAAAAAATTGTTTGTTTTTTAGAAGAAAAAAAAACTTCTTGTCTAACAACAATTTGAAAGTCAGGTTCGATCCCAGTCATTCCCACAGGTCATGGTGTCTCTGAGCAAGACATCTATAGGGGCCAAGATGGTGTAGAGGCAGGGCTGCCGACTTGGGACCCGAAGGACACAGGTTCAAACCCCAGCCCCGGCCACTACACACCTTGGGGTGTCTATAGCCGTTTTCGCATTGGCCAGCCCTCAATGCCCCGGGCCACCCCTGGCCTGCAGTGAAGTTGTCTGTCTTCACATTTGCTGCAGAGCCGCCTTGAAGTGGGTGGGGTGCTCTCTTCACGTGGGTGGAGTGTTCGTGTTTTAAGAGAGGAGACTCCACTAAAAAAAATTGTTAGCTGGATATATATATATTAGTGTTTCTGAGTTAAATTTTTGTTAATAACTGATCACAAATCAGCTTATGTTACAACGTAAATAACACGAAGCGCACACCCATTTCCGCCTTTCAGCGCGACCTGAATGTCATTAAACAATAACTAATATTGTCTAACTGTTGCGCGCAGCCAGGGTTTTAAAATATAACTAATAATCTCTAACTTCTACGTGCAGCTAAAATGTTAAGAGGAGTGATTCCTATATGGGTAAGGTGGACACCTGAAAATCCAGTCCGCTGTTTAGCTCAACGCGTTAGAACACTCTCGTTTTGACCAGGAGAAGCGGGTTCGCTTCCCGCCTGGGACAAAGTTATTTTACTTTTTTTTATTTATTATTGGAGTAAATAAAAAGGAGTGTGTTAACCAAACAAACTCCTTTTTATTTAAAAGAAAATGTGAATAAAGAAAAAAAAGTAAAATAACTTTGTCCCAACCCGCTTCTCCTGGTCAAAACGAGAGTGTTCTAACGCGTTGAGCTAAACAGCAGACTGGATTTTCAGGTGTCCACCTTACCCATATAGGAATCACTCCTCTTAACATTTTAGCTGCACGTAGAAGTTAGAGATTATTAGTTATATTTTAAAACCCTGGCTGCGCGCAACAGTTAGACAATATTAGTTATTGTTTAATGACATTCAGGTCGCGCTGAAAGGCGGAAATGGGTGTGCGCTTCGTGTTATTTACGTTGTAACATAAGCTGATTTGTGATCAGTTATTAACAAAAATTTAACTCAGAAAAACTAATTCAGCTAACAATTGTTTTAGGGGTTTCTCGTTTCTGTAGTTAAATTTGAATGAAATTCAACCCTCGCGCTGAGGTTGTTTGAATGAGTCCCGCCCCTGCTGCAAACAACGAATCAAATGAGAGCAGTACATGACGTGAAACTGGGTCCGTACGGGGCTCGGCCCGATAGAACCACGGTGAAGATGGTTCCAGAACAAGGGTGGATCCCGGGCGGAAAAGGTAAATGCGAAGACGCCGAACCCGGGTTAGAAGCTGGGAGAGCCGGGGAGGGCTGGCCAATGCGTAAACGGCTTATGAGTGCACACCTATTTCCCCAGCTCCCCGGGCGCTTTCTATGGCTGCTCACTGCACCACCTGGTGGTGGTTGGGTTAAATGCAGAGACGAATTTCGTCTTGTATGGGAAACATACACAGATGACAAAAATGTGACATTTATTTTTACTCCCTAATTGCTCCTCGGGCACTTGCATAGCTGCCCACTGCTTCACCTGGGTGTATCTCAGGTGTGATGGGTTAGATGCAGAGAACTATTTTTGTCATTGTATGGAAACATATACAGTAATGATGACAACACACACCACTTACTTATTGCGCTAAACTCTGATTTCAGGCTTACAGTTGTGTTTTCACACAGAAAAAGGTTATACAATTCATTAGTGAGGAATCATTAAACTAAAGAAATGGTGCAGCCAGGAGAATTTAATTTCTCAAGTACTAATAAACTTTGTGTGTGTGTGTGTGTGTGTGCGTGCGTGCGTGCGTGCGTGTGTGCGTGTGTGTGTGTGTGTGTTTGTGAGAGAGAGGTGCTAGTTCAGGAAGTTTCAAAGATTTTTTTCTCATATTTAAATCTGACTTAGGTGTATTGACTATTGTGAGGATTTCACATGTTTCTCATCTGATTCTCTTCTTAATTGTCCACAGGTGTCTTCCTCTTGTCTCATTAGTGATCAGTGTTTAGTCTCTGTGACTTCACATGAAGAGGCAGTTGGGTTCCTGACTTCACATGAAGAGGAACTGGTTTCCTGTGGCTGCAGAGGAAAGTCCTTGCACATGACGTTAATTGAGCATTGTCCTCCCACGGTGTCGTGATCTGCTGGTCTGCTTTGAGCTTTGTCTGCACCAAGGGTCCCCTTTGGGGGCCTGGTAAGTAATTGCTGTTCCTTCAGTGATTTATCCTGTGTGATGTTTGTGCAGTTCACTAATTGTCATTTTAGTCTTTCCGAGCCATCTGGTCATCATGCTTGTGGGTTCCTCCGTCGGCGCCGGCCGGTCCAGGTCCAGATTCCAGCTAAAACCGGCCCTGGCGTCCAGTGAGTCCAATGAGTCCAGCTCCTGCGCGGATCGTGACAACTATAAACAAATAGAACGCCCTCTCTAGTCTGGGTTGCATTGAGTTTTTGCCTCAGGTGGAGGCGTTTAAGTATCTGGGAGTCTTGCTCAGGAGGTGATGAGGGATGGAGCGGGAAATGGGAAGACAGATTGGGGCAATATCATCAGTAATGATATCATTGCTTCGGTCAATCAAGGTGAAGAGAGAGCTGAGTCGAAAGGCAAAGCTCTTGGTTTACGGGTCTGTCTTCCAACTCTCACCTGTGATCATGAGGTTTAGTTCAAGACCAACAAAAAAGAGATGCAGGACACAAACGGCCTAAACAAGCTTCCTTCTTAGGGTAGGCAGGCTCAGCCTTGGAGATAAAGTGAGGACATCCATCATCCAGAAGGAGGTTGGAGTAGAGTTGTGTCTCCCTCACAGTAACCGTGTTTCCATCTATTTTCAATACGAATTTTGAGTGAATTTTCAAAAATTCGCAAATATGTAAATAAAAATTAATGCGAAGCAGAAGTGTTTCCATCAACTGGCTTGAAGCGCATCTACCAGGCCACGCAAAGCGGCATTACGTCAGACGTCAGCGTCATTACGTCAGACGTCAGCGTTACGCGTGTCTACAGTAAACAGGAAGTAGCGGTTGAAAACAGGACCCGACCACACATCTCGTCAAAATGGAGAGAATATTTCAGGTATGTGTTGCTATCGGGCAAGTTGTATTTATTCTGTCATGCCAACTAGTTTTAGCGATGTTACATGTTGTCCGGAGACGAAGTCACGTGACGTGAATGTTCGCTACGGCAGAACTGAGTCGGCAAATCTGTTTCCATCTCTCGTTTTGCGCATCAGCTCTGTTTCGATAAAACCAAAAAACATCTCAAGCGAGCGGATCAACTTTTGGGCGAATTTGAGGAAGTAAATGCGCATCTTGCCGTTTCCATTCAGCTTTTCTGAGGCGATACTTCAAAATGCGCATCTAGAAACCTTGATGGAAACACGGCTAATGAGAGAGAGAGAGAGAGAGAGAGAGAGAGTCTTTATTGTCATTTGCACCGCATGTGGTACATGTGATGAAAACGAGATTATGTACACGAATGAAAGGAGTCAATAGAGGTGGTTCGGCATGTGATTAGGATGGGCCCTCTACACCTTGCTTTGGAGGTTTTCCTGGCACGTCCCACTGGTAAGAGGCCCCAGGCAGACCCAGAACTTGTTAAGAGGGATTACGTCTCTTCTCTGACCAGTCAATTGCCTCTGGGCAGGGCCGGCCCAAGGGATAAGTGAACTAAGCGACTGCTTAGGGCCCCGGGGCCACTAGGGGGCCCCCTAAGTGGAATTTAAAAAATTTGGTAATGATTTCAATATGATTCTATTTAACATTGTAAGTTCAGCTTTTGCGGTTTATTGCATACATTTACATAGTTAAGAACTAATTATTCAGCTTTAAATTTATTTTTTAAATCATTTTATGCGGGATCAATAAAGTTTTATCTTATCTTAGGGATTTCCTTGATATTTGCTATTTTATTTTATTTTGTCTGTTTTTGCACAATTTAATTTATTTTTATGCATCCAAGTTATTTTATCTGTTGTTTGTTGTTCATCTTACACTAAAAATTACTTCTGAACATTACTGTTGCAGTTCTTTAAAACCAAAGATAATAAACCAGACAAACTTTTGCTGTAAAATACATTGCATACTGGTGTTTTTTTTTCTTCTTTCTTTTGTTACTTTTAGTACCACAAGATCACATGTGTCAAACTCAAGGTCCGTGGGCCAAATCCAGCCCGCCATAACCATTTCTGTGACTCCACAGAGACAGAACTTCAAGATAACAGTTGTGTGCTTCAGTATTACTTTATTAGTCAAATCAAATCAGTTTTAGTGATTATAATGCCAAATTACTCAGACATAAAATATTAAATTTTTAGAAGTAGTCATTGAATGCAGAGAAAGTTATATTTTACCAGTTTGTTAATAGGTCGTTTTATCAATACATTCTGCCATGCCCTGCCTTTTGAGGACATTCATGATCTTGATGCGGCCCAGAATAAAAATTAGTTTGATGCCCCTAGCTGCACTGGATGATAGGATAATGTAAACAGAGCTGTCAGAGTTGCAATGAGTTTATGTTAGGTGGGTGAATGATCTGATTTGACTGTTTATTGCAGTAATCTACATTATTAGCAGAAGTAGAGGGCCCCAAACAAATTTCGCTTAGGGCCCCATGGAGGCTTGGGCCGGCCCTGCCTCTGGGTTTGAGTGTCTGGATAGAGGGATGTCTGGGTTTCTCTTCTGAACCTGTTGCCTTTGCCACTGAACAGTAGAAGATGGAAATGGAGATAGAACTGTATGAGCCATCAAATACAGTATTCGGTAGATTGTACCATCAAATATGTTATGTCTCCTACTCCTATTCAGTCATGTGATGTAACTACCAGTAAGTGCAAGTTGTACTTACAAGTACTTCATTACTGTACTTGAGTCTATTTTTCATGTATCTGTACTTTACTTAAGTACAGTAGAGTTAAATGTGGGTACTTTTACTTTTACTCCACTACATTGTACATTAAGTGTCTGTACTTTCTACTACACTGCATTTCTACAATGCGTTGTGTTACACGTTACATTCACATTGTGTTTTTTTAATTTGTTAATTAATTTGAAAGTAATCAATGGTGAAAGGGGAGCTGGTCCATTGAATCACTGCAAAGTGGGCAGGTAACGTTAGACCTGCCTTCGAGAAGAGATGGGCCAATGATGTAAATTCTAGTATATACGTCTTTTAACACACCCAAAATGGATTCCATCATGGAGAGTCAGCCAGAAGATATGTGCCACCCATGGCCTTATTCAAAGACTATTCAGTACAGCAGGACATATTCTCTCTCCCAAAAGAGCCAGACTGGACTCAAAAACTTTGAAAAGCAACTTCTTCTGAACTTGAACAACAAATTCCTGCTGCAATATTAAAATGTGTCAGTTCATGGGATGTTAGGACAGAAGACAAGAGATGAGAAGAGAATCCAAATGGCTCAGCACTTGAGCAAGTTTTGAAAATGGTGTCAGGAAGTTAAAATATTGTTCACTATTGACCCATTAGAAGGTTGACTAGACAGAATTTTTAAACTAGTTGATGACAAACTGGAGTTGAAATGTCAGTGGAAATGATCAAGTCAATTTCTTTGTTAGTTGTGGCTAATGCTCCTTTTTTCTGTCAGACAACTTTTACGTAAATGCTTTTACTGCAGTGTAATTATTCCTCTTTCTTATTTTGCTTAATGGCATGTAACGTATCCCTGAAAATTTGATGCACAGAATCACAAGCCCAAGTGTGAACTGTCACAGAGTAAACACAATAAATACATTAATTATCTGCAGCATTGAATTATCTGCAGCATTGTTCATTAAAATGACTCAACATTATTAATGTATTACAGAAAATATACATGTACAATATGCACACTTAAAGATCTTGTAGACCACTGCATTAGGTAATACATTCAGCGAGTAATTTTACTGTTAATACTTTAAGTATTTTTAAAAGAAAGTACTTACTTACTTTTACTTAAGTGAAAACATTTTTGTGGTACTTCTACTTTTACTAGAGTACATTTGTGTTTGTTTATTTGTACTTTTACTTAAGTACAGTGTTTGAGTACTTTCTCCATCGCTGCTCCTATTTAAGAAGTGATGACATTTCATGTCTCTGCCATAGACACATACAGCAAACCCTCGACCTACGTCACCTGCGACCTACGGCAACTCAGACTTGCGATTTTATCATATTTAATAAAAATATGATAAAAAAAAAAAATATATATATTTTTTGTGTGTGTTTAAATGTTATTAATTTCATGTGTATAGCACTTTGTTGCAGCTGTGGTTGTTTTAAATGGCTTTATAAATAAAGTATAATTATTAATTTTACGTTTTTATTACAATTTTATCGTATTTACGCAACTTCCGGTCGTTTCCGGTCGCCATTTTACAATTGTCACTGCGGTCAATGGAGCTCCAGAGGCTACTGTCAGCTGGCTCTGGAGGACCGTGTGCCCGATCAGGGTTGCCTCATACGGATAAATTAGCTGGAAACACTCGGTCAACTCTGTGGACGTCTCAGGTCCGGAGGAGCAGCCGCCGATCGCCCCGCGATCGCTGCCACAACGCCGCCCGACATGCTAACGACAGCAGCTAACAGAGCAGCTAACACAGGCGAAGACACCGAGCCGACATGCCGCGGAGGGGCCATCTGCGGCCGGGAGCTCGCCGCAAATGTCCGCCTGGCAGTCGGGGGACACCGAGCTAACGCGGAGATACAAAGCCGACAGCCTTTTTGAATGAACTGACATGCTAACCATTGCTGCTAATGGCGGGGCCTAACCGTAGCTAACGCCGAGCTTGTTTTGGATGGAGGAACATCGCGGAGAAACGGCTTTCAGTAAGTTTTTTTTTTTTCTGGCTCCAAATGTATGAAGTTAAGAAGCTAACAGTCCTTCTTTTAAACAGTTTTGACCACGTGTGTGCGTGTGGAGCGTAAGGAAGCTGGGGGAGCTCGGACGGGTGCGAGCTGATGCTAAAAGACGAAGGCAGGCTTTGACCAGCTCAAAGTAAGACATTATATTTTTTATTTATTGTACAGTATTCATTTACTGTACAGTTCTGTGCATGTTTATGGCCTAGTATGTCTGCTTGTTCAGTCTCATGCCATTAAATATGTGTGCGGCGCTCCGTTAGCGGTATAGCCGCGACCTATGTCAGAAACGCGGACCTACGACAGGCAGGTGTTTTTGGTCCTCGAGGTACGACAACATCGACCTAAGTCACACCCGTAGGTCCCAATCCCTGACGTAACTCGAGGGCTTCCCTATGTTTTTCTTTTTACTGCTTTGTTCTGCAGGGAACGCCACAGCAAGCAAAGAGGTTTTACACTGGACGCCCTTGTTGATGCAAAAAGGGCTCAAAACCACAACCTCAGAATTTCAAGACCATAGCTCTGAACACCAGGGATCGTACAGATGGGCACTGGTGGTCACATTTAGTGCAGAAACTGACCACCAAGGTACTGCAGCCCCATTTGAAGACACACTACATGTGTATATAATAAGTAAGGGTTGCTTGGGTTATACGAATTTGCCATGACAGCAGTTTGCTTTAGAATTTGTGTGAAGTTACACATCAGTCTACAAAATATTGTTGCTTGTGTTTGTTAATAATTTTAAGAATATACCATATGAATGAAAAATATTTTGTAACAGTTATGAGTTTTCTTGGTCTGTGTCATTGTTCTTTTCACTAAACAAGTCAAGATTCACAGAACTTGTATGTTTAGTAAGTACTTAACTAAATCCAGAAGGGCATGAATGTTAAAAGCATACCAGATGTTGGGCCTGCTGCACCTTACACACACTTGGCAAATGAATGGGTTTGCATTCCAGTCGCAGACCATTTATAAATGCATGTTTCTGGTGGCATAACACCTGGTCTTATTAGGATAGTGCACAAATCAACACTCTGCCATCTGCAGCAGCAATGTTGGTTCCTCAGTGGGTAACCATCCCCAACTCTGCATCTCCTGGAATCAGAAAGAAAGAGCTGATGAAGAAGGGGTGAGTAAAATGGAGAACAGAGGTGATGAAAATCCCCTGTGGTGGGAAGGGGTTGATAGTGCTACAAGCTCCCATGTGAAACAGTCTGTGCGCAATGGGGAGGGGGAAATTTAAAAAGGATGTGTGCCTTTATTTATTTATTTATTTTTCATTTCCAACAGGATAATTATTAACCCATCAAGAAACAACCAGCTATTAAATCTGACACAAGCTGTCAAACTAATAACACACATTTCAGTATCATTCAGTATTTAAGTCTAAACCTTAAAACTGGTGCATCTGTTGATGGACAAACTAATGTCTTGAATTGAGGCATGGTTAGGATATCAGTCCACAATGCACATCTATGTTCACATCAGTCAGAGAAGGAATAGATTTATTTTTTTATTTTTTATTTTTTTATTTGTTAAATGAATGTTGTGGTTTAGCCAAGTGTTACCAACTTGCATAGAATTTCCAAAGGGTATTAAAAATTAGAACAACACAACACCACAGCAAAGACCAGCTGATCATCATATATGAGGAATGACAACATGCCTGCAACAGTGGTGCCAAGAATGACTTTCGTTTAAAAAAAATTAAAAAAGGCGTTCAATACAGGATCAACTGGACTTTATTTGTTGCAGAAAACGTTTCGACTTCTGTCCAGAAGTCTTTTTCAATTCTGAATGAATGGGAGCTGTGAGAACGAGAAGTTTTATACAGGCTGACAAGTCACGCACCAACATATGAAATTGGAAACTGAAATAACACCACAAAATACCTAACATGCCCATTCTATTTAAATTGACAAAACAACACATCACAGCTTAACCGAAGGGGGTTTGTAACACATACATGTAAATTGAAAGATCACACCTTAACAGTAGGAGGTTCCCTTGAGGTCTCTGGTAGAAGACACAAAACTGTATGTAAATTGACAAAAAACACCTCCCAAACAACAACAGAGGCTACTCAGAGAACTTTGTTAGTCTAATTTACAGACAAGACATCCCTGCTCCCATCCAGTGTAAAACGTTTCGGAATCAAATCCAAAACTGAGTTATAAGTCTTAGAAAGTTGAAATCTCAGACCTCCTCCTCTGTTAAGAGAAGGTTTTTCTCTCTTAACATACACAGCTTCCTTCACACCTCTCTCAAACCATCTGTGCTCTCGGTCCAAAATTTGAACATTCTGGTCCTCAAATGAGTGACCCTTGTCCGTGAGGTGGAGGTGAACAGCTGAGTTTTGTCCAGAGGAGGTTGCTCTCCTATGTTGAGACATTCTTTTGTGGATAGGTTGCTTCGTTTCTCCGATGTAACGGTCTGAGCAGACTTCGCTGCACTGGACTGCATAAACCACACCACTCTGTTTGTGTGTGGGGGTTTGGTCTTTAGGGTGGACCAACCTCTGTCTGAGCGTCCTGCTAGGTTTGAAATGTACTGGGATGTTGTGTTTGTTGAAAATCCTTCTGAAATTCTCTGAGACTCCGTTTAAAAAGAAAAACTACAAAATGCTTATAAAGATGAATATATTTTAGTCTAGGACTCAAATTATATACAAACTTGAGCTGGAGCAAGTTCATTGTTTTAATTGTTAAAATATGTTTAAAGCACATATATAACTTTTCAGTCTGTAAGTCGACCCATTGTTAAAGTGTACTTGCTTCTGTGTTGCATAGCTTAATCAATCCAACTAAGATCGATGTTGCACAATACTCGAGGAGGCTGCTGTGTGTACCACAACTTCAACACATTTTGCAGCATTTGCAGTTAAGAAAGGGTTTATTTAGGCTTTAAAACTAATCTGATGCTTGTTTTTTTTTACCTGGATAAGTGCTTAAAGTTTCACTAGTTTCATGCACAAATCAGCAAGGTCACATCTAAGAAATGATTGTTTTGAAGCATTATGACTTCAACATAGCCCACCACCATTTGCTGGTTCACCTCCCTAGTCTATTGTAAATGTTTATGTTTATGGTTATTAAATTTGTTAATTTTTTTTACAAAAGAAACAATACAAGACAATCTCATAAATGATAGTGTACAAAATGTAAAAAAATGAAAGGTAGCAGAAAGAAGAATAAATCTTATTATATCTGCCCCTTACTTCCAACAATCAGATTAAACAACAATAATCAACCATGTAAACAATAATAATCTTCAACCAACTTTTTCCAACAATCAGATTAAACAATAATAATCTTCAACCAACAGTACAAAATGACTAACTCTTTCTAATTTTCTAACTAATACAATACACATTACGCTATTTCATATATTTTTTTAACACATTTGTTTTGATCATTTTTTTAAATGTAAACATTGACTTGGCATTTTTAACTACATTCTCCAAGCCATTCCATAATCTAATTCCCTGGATTGAGGTAGAACGTCCCTTCAAACTGGTTCTGAATTGTGGTTTTACAAACAACTCTGTTCCCTTAAGATTATAACAACTTTGTCTTTTAACAAAGTGCATTTGGATATTTAAAGGTAATGCATTATTTTGAGCTCTATACATAACTGATAAAATATTATAGTCTACCAAATCATGGAACTTCAATAATTTTAGTTGATAAAATAATGTACTTGATGGATGACGGTAATGTTTTCTAGTGATAATTCTTACAGCTCTTTTCTGTAATACAAAAATAGGCTTTGTGATTGTTTTACACGCATTCCCCCAAACATCAATACAATAGATTAAGTGTGGAACAATGATTGTGTTATACAACAAATACAGAGCTTTATCATTCAATAGGTCTCTGACTTTGTACAGTACTGCAATCGATTTAGCTATTTTTATTCTTACAGAATTTATGTGTTGTTTCCATGTCAGTTTGTCATCAATGATAACACCCAAAAACTTCACCTCACTCACTCTACAAATCTCAACATCCTCAATTTTGAGTGGAACATCAACAGTTTTCTTTTTATTACCGAATATCATGTAATTAGTTTTTTCTAGATTTAATGATAATTTATTTATTTTAAACCAAGTTTGTATCTTGACAAATTCTGTCTTTATCAATTCCAACATTTGTTCTATATCTTCACCTAAACAGAAAAAAGTGGTATCATCAGCAAAAAGTACACATTTAAGGAGTCCTGACACATTTACCAAGTCATTCACATATAAAATAAAAATATAAATATATAGACGATTACAGCTGAATACATCACACTCATGACTGACACCGGTTGAATGAAGAATGCAATCAGTGTAACCGGATGTCAAATGTTGGGAAACGTCACACCTCCCTTGTGACTTGTAAGCAATGCTTATAAGTGCTGCAGGAGCAGAAGGGGCATGTATTGTATCACATGTCCCAGTGCAAAACTGATGAAAATTAGCAACAGCCAGCATGACTTCTTTTTGTGCAACAGCCATGTTCAGATGTAGCTGTAAATTTTTGTAGAGCATTGCAAAGATAGTTATTTAGAAGTTGCACACACTAGCAATCATCTAGTCTAAAGCATGGTGATGCAGACAGTGAATGAGCTTGACTCTAACATTTAGGAGATTTTTTATCATTTATTTATTTTATTTTTTGGGACTACCATTACAACATGCAGTTGTAATGCAACTCCAAACTTCTCACAGTTTGTTCATGGAATTGAAAAAGCCTCCTGGATAGGAGTCGAAACGTCTTCTGTTACAAATAAAGTCCAGTTGATCTTGTATTGAACGCCTTTTTGATTTATCATGTCCTGGACGACTGAGAATCTTCACCAGCAACATGCAGTTCTTTCTTTTTTTTCTTCTTCTTCTTTTTTTTGCAACACTAAAACGACGGGTGAACATGAGTATTTGCAGAGAGCTAGCAACAATTAAAATGGTCAAATGACTTTCTAAGTGAAATAAAATGGAAAAATAAAGTTAATACTGTATAGTTTGTGTGGTTTTGAAGACGTAATAAAACAGATATCCATCCATCCATCCATCCATTTTCTTCCGCTTATCCGGGGTCGGGTCGCGGGGGTAGCAGCCTAAGTAGGGAGGCCCAGACTTCCCTCTCCCCAGCCACTTGGAGCAGCTCCTCTGGGGGAATCCCAAGGCGTTCCCAGGCCAGCCGAGAAACATAGTCCCTCCAGCGTGTCCTGGGTCTTCCTCTGGGTCTCCTCCCGGTGGGACATGCCCGGAACACCTCACCAGGGAGGCGTCCAGGAGGCATCCTAACCAGATGCCCGAGCCACCTCAACTGGCTCCTCTCGATGTGGAGAAGCAGCGGCTCTACTCCGAGTCCCTCCCGGATGACTGAGCTTCTCACCCTATCTCTAAGGGAGAGTCCAGCCACCCTGCGGAGAAAACTCATTTCAGCCGCTTGTATCCGAGATCTTGTTCTTTCGGTCATAACCCAAAGCTCATGACCATAGATGAGGGTGGGAACGTAGATCGATCGGTAAATTGAGAGCTTTGCCTTTTGACTCAGCTCTCTCTTCACCACGACAGACCGGTACAGCGCCCGCTTCACTGCGGACGCTGCACCTATCCGCCTATCGATCTCACGCTCCAGTTTTCCCTCATTCGTGAACAAGATCCCGAGATACTTAAACTCCTCCACTTGGGGCAGGACCTCCTCCCCGACCCGGAGAGGGCACGCTACCCTTTTCCGGCTCAAGACCATGGCCTCGGATTTGGAGGAACTGATCCTCATCCCGGCCGCATCACATTCAGCTGCAAACCGCTCCAGTGAAAGCTGTAGATCACGAGCTGATGAAGCCAATAGGACCACATCATCTGCAAAAAACAGAGAAGCGATTCTAAGGCCACCAAAACGGATCCTCTCAACACCTTGGCTGCGCCTAGAAATTCTGTCCATAAAAGTTATAAACAGAATCGGTGACAAAGGGCAACCTTGGCGGAGTCCAACTCTCACCGGAAACGAGCCTGACTTACTGCCGGCAATGCGGACCAAGCTCTGACACCGGTCGTACAGGGACCTAACAGCCCATATCAATGGGCCTGGTACCCCATACTCCCGGAGTACCCCCCACAGAACCCCCCGAGGGACGCGGTCGAATGCCTTTTCCAAGTCTACAAAGCACATGTAAACTGGTTGGGCAAACTCCCACGCACCCTCCAGGACCCTGTTGAGGGTGTAGAGCTGGTCTAGTGTTCCACGACCAGGACGAAAACCACACTGCTCCTCCTGAATCCGAGGTTCGACTATCCGACGGACCCTCCTCTCCAGAACCCCTGAATAGACCTTACCAGGGAGGCTTAAGAGTGTGATCCCTCTATAGTTGGAACACACCCTACGGTCCCCCTTTTTGAATAGGGGAACCACCACCCCAGTCTGCCAATCCAAGGGAACTGCCCCCGATGTCCACGCGATATTGCAGAGTCGCGTAAGCCAACACAACCCCACAACATCCAGAGCCCTAAGGAACTCAGGACGAATCTCATCCACCCCCGGAGCCTTGCCACCGCGGAGCTTTTTAACCACCTCGGCGACCTCAGCACCAGAGATTGGAGAGCCCGACCCAAAGTCCCCAGGCTCCGCTTCCTCAGTGGAAGACGTGCCAGTAGGATTGAGGAGGTCTTCGAAGTATTCCGCCCACCGACTCACAACATCCCGAGTTGAGGTCAACAGCACGCCATCCCCACCATAAATGGTGTTGGTCGCGTACCGCTTTCCCCCCCTGAGACGCCGGATGGTGGACCAGAATCGCCTCGAAGCCGTACGGAAGTCATTCTCCATGGCCTCTCCGAACTCCTCCCACGCCCGAGTTTTTGCCTCAGCAACCACCCGAGCCGCATGCCGCTTGGACTGCCGGTACCTATCTGCTGCTTCCGGGGTCCCACAGGCCAAAAAGGCCCAATAGGACTCCTTCTTCAGCTTGACAGCATCCCTCACCGCCGGTGTCCACCACCGGGTTCGAGGGTTGCCACCACGACAGGCACCAACAACCTTGCGGCCACAACTCCGATAAGCTGCCTCGACAATAGAGGCGCGAAACATGGCCCACTCGGGCTCAATGTCCCCCGCCTCCCTCGGAACGTGTTCAAAGCTCTCCCGGAGGTGGGAGTTAAAGCTCCGTCTTACGGGAGACTCTGCCAGACGTTCCCAGCAGACCCTCACAATACGTTTGGGTCTGCCAGGTCTGACCGGCATCCTCCCCCACCATCGGAGCCAACTCACCACCAGGTAGTGGTCAGTTGACAGCTCCGCCCCTCTCTTCACCCGAGTGTCCAGGACATGCGGCCGCAGATCAGATGAGACGACAACAAAGTCGATCATTGAACTACGACCTAGGGTGTCCTGGTGCCAAGAGCACATATGGACACCCTTATGCCTGAACATGGTGTTCGTTATGGACAATCCATGACGAGCACAGAAGTCCAACAACAGAACACCACTCGGGTTCAGATCAGGGGGGCCGTTCCTCCCAACCACACCCCTCCAGGTCTCACTGTCATTGCCCACGTGAGCGTTGAAGTCCCCCAGCAGAACAAGGGAGTCCCCAGGAGGCGCACTCTCCAATACCCCCTCCAAGGACTCCAAAAAGGGTGGGTAATCTGCGCTGCCGTTTGGCGCATAGGCACAAACAACAGTCAGAGCCCGTCCCCCCACACGTAGGCGAAGGGAGGCTACCCTCTCGTTCACCGGGGTGAACCCCAACGTACAGGCACCAAGATGGGGGGCAACAAGTATGCCCACTCCTGCTCGGCGCCTCTCACCAGGGGCAACTCCAGAGTGGAAGAGTGTCCAACCCCTCTCAAGGAAACTGGTTCCAGAGCCAGAGCCATGCGTTGAGGTGAGTCCGACTATTTCTAGCCGGAACCTCTCAACCTCACACACTAGCTCAGGCTCCTTCCCCACCAGAGAGGTGACATTCCATGTCCCAATGGCCAGCTTCTGTAGCCGAGGATCAGACCGCCAGGGTCCCCGCCCTCGGCCACCACCCATTCCACAATGCACCCGACCCCTTTGGCCCCTCTCACAGGTGGTGAGCCCATGGGAAGGGGGACCCACGTCTCCTCTTCGGGCTGTGCCCGGCCGAGCTCCATGGGTAAAAGCCCGGCCACCAGGCGCTCGCCAACGTGCCCCTCCTCCGGGCCTGGCTCCAGAGTGGGGCCCCGGTGACCCGCGTNTCTGCGCTGCCGTTCGGCGCATAGGCACAAACAACAGTCAGAGCCCGTCCCCCCACACGTAGGCGAAGGGAGGCTACCCTCTCGTTCACCGGGGTGAACCCCAACGTACAGGCACCGAGATGGGGGGCAACAAGTATGCCCACTCCTGCTCGGCGCCTCTCACCAGGGGCAACTCCAGAGTGGAAGAGTGTCCAACCCCTCTCAAGGAAACTGGTTCCAGAGCCAGAGCCATGCGTTGAGGTGAGTCCGACTATTTCTAGCCGGAACCTCTCAACCTCACACACTAGCTCAGGCTCCTTCCCCACCAGAGAGGTGACATTCCATGTCCCAATGGCCAGCTTCTGTAGCCGAGGATCAGACCGCCAGGGTCCCCGCCCTCGGCCACCACCCATTCCACAATGCACCCGACCCCTTTGGCCCCTCTCACAGGTGGTGAGCCCATGGGAAGGGGGACCCACGTCTCCTCTTCGGGCTGTGCCCGGCCGAGCTCCATGGGTAAAAGCCCGGCCACCAGGCGCTCGCCAACGTGCCCCTCCTCCGGGCCTGGCTCCAGAGTGGGGCCCCGGTGACCCGCGTCCGGGCGAGGGAACATTGTTTCCATTTATTTTTCTCATCATAAGGGGTCTTGTGGGCTGCGCTTCGTCTGGTCCCTCACCTAGGACCTGTCTGCCTTGGGTGACCCTACTAGGGGCATGAAGCCCCTGACAGCATAGCTCCTAGGATCATTGGGACACTCATACCCCTCCACCACGGTAAGGTGGCAGCCCAGGGAGGGGCAGATATGCAGTGAGAAAATTGCATACTGTATCAAGAACATAGTCGAAATATATGTGTTATCCTTGTGAAAGCGATCAGATTTACAGGCAAAATCAGAAAAATCTATCCAGCTACAAGCAAAAAATGTACTGTCCATTCATATCTCTTCGATTTTTCTTCAAATCATACGTATTCCTCTTTGAAATAGGAATTACACATACTAGGAGTTTTTATTTGAAAGTAAGACTGAGGTAGAACAAGTCCGCAAATAAATAGATCAGGATTTGAGTTTGGCAGTGTCAACTTCTGCATGGTGTGCCTGTTCTATCTATATAGCTACACAGCAGCCCAGTTAGTGTCATTTGACAGTAATCCAGTTGTACAGTATTCATTCATACATTCAACCTTTATTTAGACAGAGCCTCTGGGACTCATTCACAAGAGATACCTGATTTTAACAAAGAGTGATGACAACAGTGAGTAACAACAACAATAGTCACAAAAGAGGCGTACAAATGTATTTATTAATTAATGTATTTATTTATTTATTTATTTATTTTTAACAAATCAAACATAAATAGCAACCACAAGGACAGTGGAAAAGAAAAGTAGCAACAACAACAAAAAAGTAAATAAAAAGAAAGAAACAGCTGGATTATAAGACAGTGTAGAAAACTAAAAACAAGAACATGTCTGCATTGGTTTTTGCCAGGAACTTAACAGATGTTTGAAGCTTCTTAGAGAGGTCAAGGTTGAGAGCTTCAGAGCTTTTTGCAGGATATTCCAGGAAACAGGAGCATGAACAGGTATGTGGAATAGGTAGAACACGTATGTGGTGGTATGTCATGTAATCCCAGTTGTATATATAGCCTAAGCATATTGAAGACATTTTATTAAAACCTCAGAAAGTGTAACGGTCAAGAATGGTGCTTTGTTTCATTTACTTTTGTTTTGGCACATAATTATGCATCACATGTTTCTTAATGTTAAAATCTGCATTTTTAAAATAGTTTTCAGCAATTGTCCCCCCCCCCCATGTTGTCTACTATTCAGTTAGACTGGTTTTAAACAGGAACCCAAAGCCACACACACACACACACACACACACACATATATATATATATATATATACACATATATATATACAGTGTATATATATATATATATGCTATATATATATTTTTTTCCATAACTCATTGTAATCTTTCATCCAGCATGTTAGTGGCTTAGCTATAATAAAAATAAATAAATAAATAAATTGCAGGCTAGTTCTGAAATTACTCATCCCACTCTACTACAACACATGTTCTATGATTTTCCTGCTCATCAGAATCCAATGGAGTGTTTTTAACTTTCTTTTCTTTGCCTCCTGGTTTTTGTGCTGGCACACAATTTAATGGTTGTTTAAGGCACTTAGAGCATATGAACCAGTATGGCCTCTTAAGATCTCTGGCATGCAACTAATAGCTGTTCCAAAAGGCAGGACTGAAACCTTTGGTGCAGCAGCTTTTATGCCCCAGGCTGCTGGAAGAGTCTGCCAACAAACTTGAGAGCAGCTGGAAATGCTGAAACACTGCAAACACAAACCTAAAACCAACAGAACCCTCATGAGCCTGACTCCCAGTTATATGTTGGCAGCACTTTTTCCACCTTATTTTCTCAACTTGTGTTATTATGTTTATATGTTTTATAAACAAACAAAAAAATAAAAAATGTCAGCAGTTTGTCTTTTCTTCTTTTTCTTTTACTTTCCAGTCTTGGAAGTCTATATATATATATATATATTTATATATATTTTTTGTCTTGACCCTCACCTGACCCATAACTTAGGAGGTTACAAATTTATTTGGTTGTAGCAAAAACAAAAGAGCCTTCAAAATTATGGGACTTTCTAAATATGACAGCTTCCCATAGGCTCACCACCTGTGGGAGGGGCCAAAGGGGTCGGGTGCATTGTGGAATGGGTGGTGGCCGAGGGCGGGGACCCTGGCGGTCTGATCCTCGGCTACAGAAGCTGGCCATTGGGACATGGAATGTCACCTCTCTGGTGGGGAAGGAGCCTGAGCTAGTGTGTGAGGTTGAGAGGTTCCGGCTAGAAATAGTCGGACTCACCTCAACGCATGGCTCTGGCTCTGGAACCAGTTTCCTTGAGAGGGGTTGGACACTCTTCCACTCTGGAGTTGCCCCTGGTGAGAGGCGCCGAGCAGGAGTGGGCATACTTGTTGCCCCCCATCTCGGTGCCTGTACGTTGGGGTTCACCCCGGTGAACGAGAGGGTAGCCTCCCTTCGCCTACGTGTGGGGGGACGGGCTCTGACTGTTGTTTGTGCCTATGCGCCGAACGGCAGCGCAGATTACCCACCCTTTTTGGAGTCCTTGGAGGGGGTATTGGAGGGTGCGCCTCCTGGGGACTCCCTTGTTCTGCTGGGGGACTTCAACGCTCACGTGGGCAATGACAGTGAGACCTGGAGGGGTGTGGTTGGGAGGAACGGCCCCCCTGATCTGAACCCGAGTGGTGTTCTGTTGTTGGACTTCTGTGCTCGTCATGGATTGTCCATAACGAACACCATGTTCAGGCATAAGGGTGTCCATATGTGCTCTTGGCACCAGGACACCCTAGGTCGTAGTTCAATGATCGACTTTGTTGTCGTCTCATCTGATCTGCGGCCGCATGTCCTGGACACTCGGGTGAAGAGAGGGGCGGAGCTGTCAACTGACCACTACCTGGTGGTGAGTTGGCTCCGATGGTGGGGGAGGATGCCGGTCAGACCTGGCAGACCCAAACGTATTGTGAGGGTCTGCTGGGAACGTCTGGCAGAGTCTCCCGTAAGACGGAGCTTTAACTCCCACCTCCGGGAGAGCTTTGAACACGTTCCGAGGGAGGCGGGGGACATTGAGCCCGAGTGGGCCATGTTTCGCGCCTCTATTGTCGAGGCAGCTTATCGGAGTTGTGGCCGCAAGGTTGTTGGTGCCTGTCGTGGTGGCAACCCTCGAACCCGGTGGTGGACACCGGCGGTGAGGGATGCTGTCAAGCTGAAGAAGGAGTCCTATTGGGCCTTTTTGGCCTGTGGGACCCCGGAAGCAGCAGATAGGTACCGGCAGTCCAAGCGGCATGCGGCTCGGGTGGTTGCTGAGGCAAAAACTCGGGCGTGGGAGGAGTTCGGAGAGGCCATGGAGAATGACTTCCGTACGGCTTCGAGGCGATTCTGGTCCACCATCCGGCGTCTCAGGGGGGGAAAGCGGTACGCGACCAACACCATTTATGGTGGGGATGGCGTGCTGTTGACCTCAACTCGGGATGTTGTGAGTCGGTGGGCGGAATACTTCGAAGACCTCCTCAATCCTACTGGCACGTCTTCCACTGAGGAAGCGGAGCCTGGGGACTTTGGGTCGGGCTCTCCAATCTCTGGTGCTGAGGTCGCCGAGGTGGTTAAAAAGCTCCGCGGTGGCAAGGCTCCGGGGGTGGATGAGATTCGTCCTGAGTTCCTTAGGGCTCTGGATGTTGTGGGGTTGTGTTGGCTTACGCGACTCTGCAATATCGCGTGGACATCGGGGGCAGTTCCCTTGGATTGGCAGACTGGGGTGGTGGTTCCCCTATTCAAAAAGGGGGACCGTAGGGTGTGTTCCAACTATAGAGGGATCACACTCTTAAGCCTCCCTGGTAAGGTCTATTCAGGGGTTCTGGAGAGGAGGGTCCGTCGGATAGTCGAACCTCGGATTCAGGAGGAGCAGTGTGGTTTTCGTCCTGGTCGTGGAACACTAGACCAGCTCTACACCCTCAACAGGGTCCTGGAGGGTGCGTGGGAGTTTGCCCAACCAGTTTACATGTGCTTTGTAGACTTGGAAAAGGCATTCGACCGCGTCCCTCGGGGGGTTCTGTGGCGGGTACTCCGGGAGTATGGGGTACCAGGCCCATTGATATGGGCTGTTAGGTCCCTGTACGACCGGTGTCAGAGCTTGGTCCGCATTGCCGGCAGTAAGTCAGGCTCGTTTCCGGTGAGAGTTGGACTCCGCCAAGGTTGCCCTTTGTCACCGATTCTGTTTATAACTTTTATGGACAGAATTTCTAGGCGCAGCCAAGGTGTTGAGAGGATCCGTTTTGGTGGCCTTAGAATCGCTTCTCTGTTTTTTGCAGATGATGTGGTCCTATTGGCTTCATCAGCTCGTGATCTACAGCTTTCGCTGGAGCGGTTTGCAGCTGAATGTGATGCGGCCGGGATGAGGATCAGTTCCTCCAAATCCGAGGCCATGGTCTTGAGCCGGAAAAGGGTAGCATGCCCTCTCCGGGTCGGGGAGGAGGTCCTGACCCAAGTGGAGGAGTTTAAGTATCTCGGGATCTTGTTCACGAATGAGGGAAAACTGGAGCGTGAGATCGATAGGCGGATAGGTGCAGCGTCCGCAGTGAAGCGGGCGCTGTACCGGTCTGTCGTGGTGAAGAGAGAGCTGAGTCAAAAGGCAAAGCTCTCAATTTACCGATCGATCTACGTTCCCACCCTCATCTATGGTCATGAGCTTTGGGTTATGACCGAAAGAACAAGATCTCGGATACAAGCGGCTGAAATGAGTTTTCTCCGCAGGGTGGCTGGACTCTCCCTTAGAGATAGGGTGAGAAGCTCAGTCATCCGGGAGGGACTCGGAGTAGAGCCGCTGCTTCTCCACATCGAGAGGAGCCAGTTGAGGTGGCTCGGGCATCTGGTTAGGATGCCTCCTGGACGCCTCCCTGGTGAGGTGTTCCGGGCATGTCCCACCGGGAGGAGACCCAGAGGAAGACCCAGGACACGCTGGAGGGACTATGTTTCTCGGCTGGCCTGGGAACGCCTTGGGATTCCCCCAGAGGAGCTGCTCCAAGTGGCTGGGGAGAGGGAAGTCTGGGCCTCCCTACTTAGGCTGCTACCCCCGCGACCCGACCCCGGATAAGCGGAAGATAATGGATGGATGGATGGACAGCTCATTTAGAGCCAAAATATGTGAACTGAATTACATATTACTATTAAACTATTATTGAGCATAAATCAAGATATTACTATCACATTTTATTTTCAGTATTTTATTTGTTTTTTGTTGTTGTTTTTGTAAGGCTTAAAAACAAAATCTGCTTAGTATGTCATAGAGTAGTTTGATCTAGATGTAGCATCTTGGTTATCAGCACAATTACAAATATTAGTGAGGTTTTTAATGAGACTCAAGTTTTACTTTTACATTTTCTGTAATAAACTTTGTTTAATATAAATTGAAATTGTCAGGTCATAGCACTCAGCATAACACAACACTAGCTAACTATATTTGCAATATCCAATAAAGTTAAGCCAGGCCCTCTAGACAGTTTATTTTTGTTGTTATTGTTGTTGTAGAAACGTTTCATCCTTCATCCAAAGTACTTTCTCAGTCCGAGGAGGCACAACAAACTCAGTCCCATAAGCAGCACCTTCACATAGTGGGTCAACCAGTTTGCTGTGATCAAACAACTTCTGGAGTCTGACCTCTCCGTTAGCTCCTCTGAGGCAGCTATGGCCAAAGCAGTTCAAAACATCAAAGTCCATGCTCAATAGTCCAGGTAGAAAAAATCCAACAAAGTTAAGTCAGGTCCTCTTGACTTTTTTTATTTTAATTTATTTTTTTCCTCCCTTTGGAAACATTTGTCCTTCAGCCAATGGACTTCATCCTTTTTGTTGTTTTGTTTTTTGTTTTTTTACTTTGACTTCAGCCACAACTGTTGTGGTTCCTCGGACTGATGAAGTCCTTTGGATGAAGGATTAATCTATATGTGTCAAACTCAAGGCCCCTTGGAAAATGTGGCCCTCGTTGACATCTCATCTGGCCCCAAAATGTTATTTTATATGTAAAATATTTCATTACTTTGTTTATTTTTTCAGTAATCTTTGATCATAATGTCAAAATTGCAACAGAGAATGTCAAATGAGACCAGTCAAAACTTTGTTGAGGAAACTGCAACCAAGAAAAGATGTTGAGTATCTAACTTGAGTTAATGTAGATTCTGAAACTGGCCCTTAGCTTGAAAACGGTTTTAATTTTGGCCCCATTTTGTTAGTGGGTTTGACACCCCTGGATTAAACGTTAAAAAAAATTAAAAAGAAATAAAAAGAAAGAAACCATCCAGAGGACCTGACTTACTGGTAACTTTGTTGGATATTTTTTATTTTTTTTACCTGGGTTATTGTAATAACTAAATTTAGCTAACTTTGGATACAAATGCTGCTTTAAAATTATCTTGAAAAGTCAGAAAACTTGTGAAATTGTTAAATGTATCCAGTGAACCAGTTATCAGCATTCCAAGATGATTTGAATGTATTTCACTTCATTTTATATACATTATATTTAAACAATAGAGGTATGTTTGCTAACTGAGGCTGTACAGTACTGATTGACTGACTTAATGAAATATAAATTGACAGATGTAAATAAATTTACCACTGAAGCTATTACCACATTTTAAGCCTAACGTTATTTGATTTTGATGTCAGTTGGCGAGAAAATATTGATGTTCCAAGTTGAAAACCCCAAATTGGGACTGATTCTGGTAGATTTCACATGTATTTATGTTTTACTTGGGACTTAGCCATTATGACTTTTGAGCACAATAAAAAATACTCAAAATACTAACAGATTTCAGGAAGCAGCAACATAAAGCTGGATGCCAAATACCATAAAAGGAGAACAGATTTCAAAGAGTCAGTTCACGTACTTAGTAAACTTTTGGCTATCTTGAACAGCTATGTGTCTTAGCATGTGATTGCTTTAGCAGGAGTTCTGTGATGTGAAGTATAGTTATAGTTCAAAAAAAGCTAAGTCTGGTCCTCTGGACATTCAAAAAACAAAACAAAGCAAAAAAACTGTAAAACTTTGTTTTGTTTTTTGATTGTTTTGTTTTGTTTTTTTGAATGTCCAGAGGACCAGACTTAGCTTTTTTTGGATTTTTCTACCTGGATTATTGAGCATGCATCAGAGTATAGTTATAGTTGCTCTTATTTAAATGTGAAATATGACCAAAACTACAATATGAATCAAGCATAAGATGTGAAAACCAGGTAAGATTGATACCTCATCACAGCTTAAAAATGAAAATATGTCTTCTTGTTAATTCTTAATGACTTGTTAGAGACTGTCAGATGCTACATCTGATCAGTTGAGTTAGTTGTACTTCATGTTCAAGAGCTGATGCTAATTAACTTTACAGCTTAAAAAAGTGCAACAGCTAAAAGTGATGAATGTTTCAAAAGGTTGATGGAATACTCATTAAACTATAGTGTTCATGATGATGTAATTCACTTTCTGCGGTCATGTATCCTTCCATTTAACTTAGTCTTACGTTACAGCACCAAATTCAGTACATTGAATTTTATTCATATGCCACAGTGTCCCTTCAGGCCTTTTCTTCACTTCACTTCTATTTGCATGTCTAAACCAGCGGAGTCATTAAAAGGCAGCCAACCACAGCGACACAGCCTCGGTTCTAAGTGCCTTCCTGAAGCTGCTGAAGCACTGTCAGCCCCGGGAGACAGAGAATCAGAGAGCCTCTACATGTCCCCAATGGGAACAGGAAAGAGCTCTTTTTCAAACTTGGTGGAAAATGCCAACGCACACTGGGGCACCATTACACACAGCTGGGATAATAAGTATCAAAGGGAGACCCACAAGCCACCAGCAAACTGAAACCAGCATATGCATGTCTTCCCCATTCCCCATTGCCACCGAGCTGACTTTTTCAAAAAGCCAATGAATCTCTTTCTCCTTGCTATAGCGGGGCTATTTAAAACTCTGAATCAGTGTGGCATGTAATATGGGATGTGGTTTATAGGACCACAGGGTAAAGTGGATCTGGTGAAACAGTGTGTGGCACTGAGGTGCACTCTCTAACCTGCAGGCTTTAACTGCAACACCTTTGGCATATAATTCACCCTACTGACATTTTAAAATATAAACAAACACATGATATACACATTCTTCAACCACTTAAGATTTAACATCCAGCTCCTGCTTCTGGAATCTCATGCCCTATTCATTTGGCAGTGCTATTGATATGCATATTTGTGAGGTGTGTAGGTGTGCGTGTGCATCGGTGAGGGAGCTGGATAAAGAAGATTTGTGTGCTAATATATTCACAATAATAAGATCATTACATTACTTCACAACTTAGGCTCAGCGTGACATTTCTTAGGCTAATGCACGGATCAGACGGAGAGACGTGGATTCATATTCTTATGCCGTCGAGTCAGTGGGGGATTGCAGGAGCTCAAACCATGGATTACATTTATAACAGTACAAGTGTGCCAATGGTGTTAATTTCAAACCATAACATAATACTGTACTTAGTGGGTTAGAGTTATGCTGCATTCCTAAATGTAAAATGTCTAACTAGAGACATAACTACAAAAGCCTTCACACTGCCATGCTTAATAAGTTTTTCCCCCATGCAAGAAGAAAAACAAAGATGCGTCTCTTGCACAAAGTCTTGATTCACTTAAGGTTCCCTTCTGTGCTATTAGCTGCTTCTTGTCTTTTTTTTCCCCCCTTATTTTATTCATTTGCTCTGCTTTCCACCTTTCTTGTATTCAGTTTACTAAGATGGCATGAAAGGTTGCAACCAAAATATAAAGTCCAGGACCTGCCAGTGGGCTATACATGTACAGTACCCACAAACGGCTAAACCATTATAGCATTTGCTACAGGGTGAATGTGTTGTTGCGGGAAAACTGAGGTGGTGGAAGGCAGGGGTTGGGGGATGAGGGGTGCAGGAGGGAGATAAAAGCTCCCATTCCATTAGCTGATTGACTTGGCCAGCCCCCTTTGCTGGCGCTTGTTTGCCTCACATTAAAATAGGCCTGAGATGTAAACAACTTTGTTATAGAGCTCAAGAAAACCTTACAGGAAAGCAGTGTCACTCCAACAAGCCTCCCTCCTCACCCGGCAGCAGGAGAAACAGATAGCGCGCTGGTAGAAGTGGTTGCCTTAGTACATTTCTCAGTATCGCTGATGTTTTTTTATTAGCCACTCCATGTTCTGCGTGAGCCAGAGTGAAGGCCTAATGGAGCATAGCGTGCTGAAGTGGCTGGCCGGCTGTCTCAGACAACGCATCACACATTAGGGTCCAACATTTACCCAAGTGCGATGTCAGATTTAATAAATGATATATATACTTGTTATGGCTCTGTTGCGAAGGGGTGGTGAGAGAAAAGAGAGGAGGATGACAGGCTTCACAAACCATAAGTGTTCTTTCTTACTGGAACAAAGTCAAGAGCCAAGACGTGACTGCATAGAAAATGGGAAAAGGGAATGAGTGCTTGATGATACATGTTTTATTCAGAACAACAATGCATTTTCTGGGGGATTTTTTTTTTTTTTTGTGGGAAAGAACATGCTTTTTTTTAAAAAAAAATTTTACTAAGATAAATTATATAGCATTTTTAGCAACTTTGTTATCTGTTGTGAAACCCGCGTGTCTGCAGCGTGGTGCGATTTAGATCTGAAACAGTCCAAATTAGAAAAGAGTTGTGTATGGTAAGTGAGTGTGAAGCTCGCAAACAAACATGGATGAGTGTGGGTAATAAATGACACCATATTATACAAATAATGGGGAAACATGTTTTTTTTTTAAATATTATTGCAGAAAAGTTAAGAGCTTATCCTCATTTTGCCCCCGCGTGTTTCCTGTTAAAGGTTTCAGCTGTCACCTCTCTTATCCAGTTTGCTCATGTTACCTGGAGTTTGACAAGTCATCGCTTGCCACAAGGTTTTTTTTGTGATGGCAGCTTTGCTGTTATCTACCTTTCAAAGACCTGCCAACATTTGAGAGATAACTAACCCCGCATAATCCCTGTCAATGGCTCTCACTGCACCGTCTCACCGCCGAGTGCCTCGGGGCTGCTTTCAGACGCTGTTATTTGGTCTAATCACTGCCATCATACACTGTATAATAATAATAATAATAATAATAATAATAATAAATTCAATTTATACCACACTTTTCATTAATAAAAATCTCAAAGTGCTACAGCAAATAAAACAAGTGATAAAATCAAGTAAAATCAATAATAATATCAACTAAGATTAAAGACAGAATCATGTGGAGGCAGAATAGGCCTGCTTAAAAATAAATAAATAAATAAATAAATAAAACAAGTGATAAAATCAAGTAAAATCAATAATAATATCAACCAAGATCAAAGATAAAATCATGTGGAGGCAGAATAGGCTTGCTTAAAAAGAAAAGTCTTTAAGCCGTTTTTGAAGTCAACCAGTAGCCGTGTTTCCATCAAGGTTTCTAGGTGCGCATTATGAAGCATTGCATCAGAAAAGCTAAATGGAAACGGCATAATTCGAGTTAACTTCCTCTAAGTCGCTCTAAAGTTGATACGCTCGCTTGAGGTGGTTTTTGGGGGGTCGAATCAGAGCTGATGCGCAACACGACAGATGGAAACAGATTTGCCGACTCAGTTCTGACGTAGCGAACATTCACGTCACGTGACTGATCAGCTGTTTCCGCTCCGGACAACATGTAACATCGCTTGTAACTAGTTTGCATGACAGAATAAATACAACTTGCCCGATAGCAACACGTACCTGAAATATTCTCTCCATTTTGACGAGATGTGTGGTCGGGTCCTGTTTTCAACCGCTACTTCCTGTTTACTGTAGACATGCGCATTGCTGACGTCTGACGTAATGACGCTGACGTCTGACGTAATGACGCTGTGCGTGGCCCGGTAGAAGCGCTTCAAGCCAGTAGATGGAAACACTTCTGATCCGCATTAATTTGTATTTACATATTAGCGAGATTTCAAAAATAAGCTCATAATTCGAAATGAAAATGGATGGAAACACGGCTAGTGACTGTAGAGCTCTCAGGTAGTCAGGGAGGGAGTTCCATAGGCGGGGGGCAGCCACACAGAATGCCCGGTCTCCCATGGTCCTTAATTTGGTTCATGGAATGTGAAGTAGATTACTGTTCTGTGATCGTAGAGACCGGGTGGATGAATAGGGTGCAAGAATGTCCAGAATGGGTGTAATATGTTCAATTTTACAAGCTCTCAATAAAATCCTTGCTTCACTGTTTTGAATATATTGAAGCTTCTGAAGATTTTTGCCAGGGATTCCAATAAACAGGGAGTTGCAGTAGTTGAGCCTGGAGGAGACAAAGGCATGGACGAGCTTCTCAGCATCAGAAAAAGTCAAAGATGGGAGAAGTCTGGAGATGTTTCGAAGATGGAAGAAGCAGGTTTTAAACAGATGCTTAATGT
>JBBPBX010007644.1:10873-22091 GCA_038048925.1 Garcialebias charrua | reverse complement strand
TTCCCTTACTTTGACTGAAGTGTAGGTAGACACTGATGTTTTTCTCAACTTCAAACCTGGATCAGATGGAACTGCTTAGCTAACTGCTAATAAAATACCTCTCGCTAAACCTAATGCTAACTATCGCTAATACCTAATGCTAACTGAATGAATGCTATGCTAAATGATGATAATAGTATGTACGTTTGCTCTTGCTCTTCTCTCTCTTGCCAAAACTCAACAACGTGGTCAAGATGGCGCGTCCCTTTAAATAGTATGGCAGTGTCGTCCCACCCCTACTCCACGGTCATGCGCACTGCCATGCGCAAACAACCAAGGTACTGTACCCCTCCCCCACCTTGCCGCTTGCCATAATGACACACTTTTTTTGCCGTAGCTCGATTACATACTTCTAATGTACCTCGTTCGTAAGTCTGTTTTTTTTTTTAACCGTATCTCGAAGGCATTCTTTCAAAGAGGCAAATCGTAAGTCTGAGTTGTCGTAGCTCGGGGGTGACATATATGTGCTTCTATGTTTTTAGTTGTGTAGGATTAATAGTTTATGAGTAATGATGAGTTATATTGTTTGTTTCAAAAAACGTTTTCTGATTGGTGACGTATTTCCGGTTCTGGGGGCGCTCTTATCTTATCTATTGACTCTCGTTATAACTGGTGCATGCGTAATTATGCCACGAAGTTACAAAACAATGGGACGATGCTGGGTGCATTTTTCTACACCTTGGACACGTCCAACGTGAGCTGAACGTACAGAACAATGTGCTTCCGGTCTAGTCTTTTTTTTGTCTGGGATTACAGAGCCGTGTAGTGACTCAAGCAGGCTTGCTCAGGTAAGTTTTAAATAATTGAAAGCCCTTTATCTAATATCTATTTGTATTTCTGACTGATATGCCTCTCAGATATTAGATGGCTCTGTGAAAAAACCTTCAGCTGACTGCAAGTGGGAAGTGTTGAATATGTTTTTTTCTTTGTTTGTTTGTTAGCATGCTAGCACCAGCCACCTGGTTATTGTATTGGACTCTGATGGCTATATTTATTTCAATTTGCTTATAAAAATGATCAAATATTAATAATTTTATATACTAAATAAATGTCACTGGTGTTGTTTTACTATTTCTTAACACTGTATTGATCTGGAGAATGAAAACAAAGCCCCTTGCAAGTAACTAGCAGGCCCGGCGGCATGGGCGGGCATTGAGGGGCATTGCCCCCCCACAGAGTCAGCTGTGCCCCCCCTGACTGCAAGTAGACTGGACGACGGGAAGTTTTTTGTTTTTAATCTCCGAGTGTACATCATTCTATTTTTCCTATCTTTGTTTGTCAGTCATACAATTTAACCAATCAGTGAAGCCAAGGCAACATTCTAGCCAATTACAGTTCGAGGGGGGCGGGTCACTGACTGACGCAAACTACCGATAGCTGTTTTCAAACAGATACAGCCACGCTCATATTCTGACTTTTTTCCAACAAAACAAGAGGACAATGAATGACACTGACAGTGAAATAAATGAGAGCAGACAGGAAGCGGCACCATCCATTTCAGTTGGAAATGTAAGCACAGAAGTCAGATGACTTTTTTTTTTAAAGCCAGAAATGAGGACGATTTTGAGCTAACGTTAGCTTGGAAGCTAACGTTAAAGGTAAGAACCACTGTGCTTTCTGTGAAATGAGTAGTCCAATATAAACTTATGGCTGTGCAGATAATACAGTATTTTGTTCATTTGATATACTGTCTGCATAACTTTAATCTTGCATAACTGTGGTGTGATGCTGAGAGTTAGTGCTGCAACAGGTTTTGTGGAGTTGCCCAGATCACTTGATGACTGTTCTAATGCAACCTACACTCAGCTGCAGTGGTGGAGAAAGTACTCAAAAAACTTAAGTAAAAGTACAAATAAACAGACAAAAATGTACTCTAGTAAAAGTAGAAGTACCACATTAATGTTTTTACTTAAGTAAAAGTAAATAAGTACTTGCTTTTAAAAATACTAAAAGTATTAAAGTAAAAGTACTTGCTGAATGTATTATCTAACGCAATGGCCTACAATATCATTAAGTGTGTGTACTTTATGTATATTTTCTGTAATACATTAAAAGTGTTGTTCCAGTTTAATGAACAATGCTGCAGATAATACGTTTTTATTGTGTTTACTCTGTGACACAGTTCACACTCTTGTGATTCTGTGCATCAGAATTGCAGGGTGACATGCAGAGTTAAATGCCATTAATTAAAATAATAATAATAATAATAAACTTTATTTGTATAGCACCTTCCTACAATGCCTTGCATTGACCAAGGTGCTTAACAGGACAGAAAATAAAAACTGGTACAATAAATCAGTGAAAACAGAATAAAAGTAACAGCAATAAAAGGAGGCAATGGAAATAAAAAAAAGCTACATACTAAAATACCAAAGTAATAAAAGTTACACACTGAAAATAAGAAAGAGGAATGATTTTACCTTTGAAAGTTTTTATTTAACACAAAGCAGAACCAATGTGTCATTTTAACTGCAGTAAACACATTTAAGTAAAAGTTGTCTGATGAAAAAAGGAGCATTAGACACAGCTAACAAAGGAACAGACTCTGATCATTTCAACTCCAGTTTGTCATCAACTCTAGTTAAAATACTGTCTAGTCATCCTTGTAAAGGGTCAATAGTTAACAATATTTTTAACTTCCTGACACCATTTTCAAAACGTGGATCTGAGTGTTGAGTCATTTGGAGACATCTCTTGTCTCCTAACATCCCATGAACTGACACATTTTAATATTGCAGCAAGAATTTCTTGTTCAACTTCAGAAGAATTTGGTTTTCAAAGTTTTTTTTGTCCAGTCTGTCTCTTTTGGGAGAGAGAATCTGTCCTGCTGTACTGAATAGTCTTTCAATAGTTTTTTCAATAAGGCCATGGGTGTTGTGTATCTTCTGGCTGACTCTCCACTGTGGAATCCATTGTGGGTGTGTTGGCGATGCTGTGGGTGGCCCCAGCTCAGTGACATACACGTATACTAGAACATACATTACTGGCCCAACTTCTAGAAGGTGGGTGTAATATTACCTGTCCACTTTGCAGTGATTCAGTGGCCCAACTCCCCTCTCACTTTTGGTTACTTTCTAACTAACGAATAAATCAAAAAATTGCAACATGAAAGTTACTTGTAACTCAGCGCATTATAGAAATGTAGTGTAGTAGAAAGTACAGATACTTAATGTAAAATGTAGTGGAGTAAAAGTAAAAAGTACCCACATTTAATTCTACTTAAAGAGCGACAAAACCCAAATTTAACTTTTTTTAGCTGATAAACTCCCCAGAATGTGTTTAAAATGTTTCAGAGCACTATTTCTGTGTTAATTTTCATGAAATTGTTCGTATTAGTTAAAATCGGCAATATTTGGTCTAAAAACGAGTATCTGTAGTCCTATGGGTTGAGCTGTGGTATTGCACCCTGATTTTCTTAGTTTACGTTTCGCACAGTCATTAATTTTCGCACGATGACGTCACAGCCTCTGCTGCCTCAGTATAAAAGTGGAGCCACTCCCCCGAGAAGGTCACTCCCAGGTCACTCCCCTCTCCAGAGTTCAGGGGTTGGATTAGCAACATAGCATTAGCATAGAAGAGCCACGATGTTCCAAGAAAGCTCTTCAAACTGATGTTCACCCACACTTACACCATCAGGTTACAATCCGTTTGGAGGTGAGTACCATTTTACACCTTTCATTCCATAATTTATCTTTTGAGTACATGACGTGTTTCTTCATGTGCTGTGTTTGTGACCTGCAGCCTTGCTTCGGTGTGGCCCCACAAGGTCGTGGCGTTTTTATCTGTTGCTGATCAACGTTAGTTTGTGGTTGTGTTTAAATGCTCAAAATCTAGTGTTTCTTATGAACACCGCAGAGTGTGTGAACTCTTATGAACTCTGATAAAGAAGACCGTGACATAAAAAAACAATGGAGACTAGCTGGCGCTAATTTTAGCTGTTGTACTAGTTACAGTACGATGTTTTAGACACGGTGTACTTTTGCTGCAAATAATAATGTTGTGCATCAAAGGTATTTATAAAATAATGTGTACTTGTGAATGAGTATCATGGGCAGCAGTATTTATTTTGCACTGGGTCATCTGTTTAACAGATCAACAAAGTGAAAACAAGTACAGTATGCTTGTTTGTAAGGTGATTAAAATGTGTTGTTCTTTTTTTATTTCCATGAGGCGTTCCACATCCAGGGAATCTGAGCCGTGCTTCACAGACATCAAGCATCAAGGAGACATGTTGACATGTCACTTTGGAGGTGACATGAGAACTGATTCACCAGGTACATGTATTCATGTTTTATTTATTACTTTTGTACCCTAACCTCTGTCTGCAGGTATTAATATTATTATTTAATTATGTTTTTATTATTTTATTTATTACTTTTATTATGGCGGACATTTATATAAAAAAAGTTTAAAAAAAGTTTATGCAACATTAATTCTTGTTTATTTGTTCATTGCTACCTGTCCCAACATTTTGGGGATTTGTTGACACTGTGAAATTTTGAATCAACATCTTTCTCCATTAAAATGTTACATTTACTCAGATTAAACTTTTGATCTTTTCTCTTTTCAGGACTGCAAATATCCAGGGTCGGGATGGAGTGAGGGAAGTCGACCGCTGCATCGTGTCCCAGATTTGTCAGAGTCAGTCAGAGTCAGAGAGTCAGAGAGAATTTATTGTCATTTGCACCGCATGTAGTACATGTGTTGAAAACGAGATTATGTACACAGGGTCCCAGTTACATCCAACAACAAATGCAAGAGAAATACAATAATAACATCTAGGATTAACTAAGAGAGACATCACATCAGCTAGTAATACACTAAGCCCTAATGTAGTAGAAAAACATCATTATAAACAGCAGCACGAACATGAGCAGATGGTCACAGATGAACGCAGCAACAAGAAACAGATCAGTACAGTATCAGTATGATGTGACATTTTGCAGTGTTTATTCTTATTATTTATTTATTCATGAGTCTGACAGCCTCAGGGTAGAAGCTGTTTCTCAGTCTAGTGGTTCTACATTTGATGCTCCTCAACCTCCGTCCCGAGGGGAGTGGTGCAAAGAGTGAGTGTGCTGGGTGAGTGAGGTCTTTCATGATGCAGGTGGCTCTTTTTCTGCATCTGGAGGTGTAAATGTCTGTGATGGTGGGGAGACTGACTCCCACAGACTTCTGTGCAGCCTTCACCACTCTCTGCAGAGCTTTTCTCTCTGCAACTGTGCAGCCTCCATGCCACACGTTGATGCTGGAGCACAGGACGCTCTCCACTGCACACCTGTAGAACGAGGTGAGGACTGGGCTTCTCAGACCGGCTCGTCTCAGCCGTCTGAGGAAGTAGAGTCTCTGATGACCTTTCTTGATCAGGCTGGTGGTGTTGTTGCTCCAGCTGAGGTTATCATTCAAGTGTACACCCAGGTATTTGTAGCTGGAGACCACCTCCACCGCAGATCCACCTATATACAGTGGGGTGTGGGTGTGTTTGTTCCTTCCTCATGCATGAGGGAAAAAATAAATAAACAAATTGATTACAAAAACTAGTTGTCTATGATTCATTTTATTAACAGTAAGTTACTTCAAAACAACAAAAGGTTCTGAAAACACATGGGACACCACCCCAGCTCCTCTGTTTGGACGCAGTGGACAGCAGAACGAGGAGTCCCAACCACCTTCAGGATGCTCCACCTTCCAGCCAGAAACGAACACCAGGGTCTCAGCTGTACCAACATTGTCGTGGATGCAGGTCTCAGGAGATGAAGCTCTGGCCGAGACTCTGCATCATCTTCTTGGTTAAAGTAATCCTGGCTGCAATTACTCTGTGTGGCTGCTGGGTGCTTTGAGTCATCACAGTTATCTGAAAAGAACATTTTAAAGGATACACAGTACATGTATTGTTAAATTTATTGCAATTGGTTTGGTTTGCATTAAGAAATATTTTCTCATTAATCTTCAGCTGTGCTGTGCCCAGTTTTGATTAGCTGACACATAGCTTAAACAAATACTGTATATACATGTCCTAACAAATATATATTGTACAAGCTTATAGAATGTTTCTAAACACGGATACAGTATTTGGAAACCAAATAAAAGATTTTACCACTGTTTGGTGCTAATTAATAGTCAATTCAAAAAACAATGTGTGTTTAGTTCTGGGTTGCATAACAAAAATAAGCCAAAGCGTCAAACCCTACCCTATAGAGGGTAGGAAAAATCAATATTTTATAATAAAATTTATTATGAAACGTTACTTTTGTAATGTGCTAAGTAATAAGATGTGGCAAATTAAAATGACAAAAACACAGCTGTACACCGCATGCCATGCAGCTAAACAGGTTTTTAATGTGTTCTGTGTTCAGAAGCATACGCATAAGCTGTGTGTGTGTGATTAAATGCACGCAACAACATTTTACAACTGTTATTTTGGTAAAAGTTTAGGTATTACTGAAGACGCGACTATCCGCCATTTTGAAATCTAAACTTGGGGAGGGGTGGGAGTTTACCACTAGAGGGGGCGTGAACACAGGACAACCTCAACCTCCTCCCCTGCTCGACTCTCGACACGCCTATTTTGAGGGAAAATTTCAAACTGCTTCGGGGGAGGAGTTACCGATCCACAGGGTGTGGAGTCGCTCTTTAAGTAAAGTACAGATACATGAAAAATATACTTAAGTACAGTAACAAAGTACTTGTACTTAGTTACATCCCACCACTGCTCAGCTGTGTTATGTGATGGAATTGTTATATCGTCAGCTCAGATAGCATGAATGTTCACTTCAGTCACAGTGTTCAGTCTGACACTACTAGTGCTTATATTTATCACTGTATGTTTATGCTTGTGTTTGACTTTTAATTGAATGAACACGGCACTACAGGTTGGGTTGTCTTGTTCTTTTCTTTTCTTCTTTTTTTTGTTTAGATTTTGTGATTTTATTGAGATTGTTTCTTCACAGCACTGTATTAGGAGTGGTCACAGAGCCGCTGTTCAACTTGAAGCAAATAAAATGTTAGTTGAAAAAAATATGCCCCCTTGAAAAAATAGAATGCCCCCCCTTTGAATTGTTTCTGCAGCCGGGTCTGAACTAGCTCCTATTAACATTGAATTATTAAGTATTTATACAGATAAAAATGTGCCATGGAAGATTTTCTTATATGCCCATGACCCAAGCTAATAATGCAAGGTTAAATAATGACGGTATGTGTCATAACAGCCTGCAAATTCTCTTGTTCTACAGATAAAAAGCACAAATATAACTGTTATCCCTGTGTTTATTGGGCACCACAAGGTTAATAATAAAATAATCATATGTCTAATACTTATTAGGTAAGTCAGTATTTTTATCATATCACATTATAACATTTATATATAATATCAAGTTGTTTTGTTTACTAGGTTGTTGAAATAACATAATAACAGTAATAATAATAATACACTTTATTTGTATAGCACCTTCCTACAATGCCTTACATTGACCAAGGTGCTTAACAGGACAGAAAATATAAAAACAGGTACAATAAATCAGTGAAAATAAAAATAAAAACAGCAGCAATAAAAGGAGGTGATAAAAGCCTTTATCTGACTGTTTATTCTAAAAGTGGCAACTGGTTAGTTTTGTTTTTTGTCTTTGTTTGTTTGTGGAGTTAGGTTGCCAGCGTAGGTTATTGTACAGTATTGGACTCTGATGGCTACATTTATTTTAATTTGCTTATAAAAATGATCAAACATTCATAATTTTATATTCTAAATGTCACTGGTGGTGTTTTACTATTTCTTATCTCACTTATTTTCCTTTCTATAATTGTACTGTTGGGCTAGTGAAAGCTAGCCCAGTGCCTTTTATTTAACCTCAAGGTTTTTTCTTCTCTCTTCGCAGCTGCTTCGCTCGACAGCGCTAACTGTGTCACATCGCTACCAAGCTAACGGAGTTAGCAGGCTAGCCAGCGAAAGTGACTCGACGAAGAGGATGTCTCTGGACCACGTTAGCACAACTAACGAGCTCAACTCTTCTCAGCCATGGCTCCAGAGAAGGGAAAGTGAAAACCCCAAAATTCTAAGAAGACCAGCAGGCCAGCGAGCCCTAGCTCCCAGGCCTGCCCTAGCGGCTACGGCTACTCCCTTTCGGCGACGGACACCCATGAGACCTGTCCCATCTGCCTGGGGATGTTGCACGCTAAGACAGCACTGTATTCCCCCAAGTCCTGCCCTCACTGCAGCCAGATGCTTGAGGCTGTGAGGAAGCGCTGAGTGGACATTGTGGTCAAGGCCATGGGTGGCTCCACGGTGGTGGCGCGTAACCCAGACCTCACAGAGGCACTCACTCCCACACCAGAGCTTGAGGCCGTGGACCTGGAGGACAGAGGTCATGCTGACTGGGGGGACAGTATGGATATGGCGGCCCCCGTCGGGGACTCCACCGTCGAGTTTGACACGAGAAGCCTGTTACGCGCAAACGAGCTCTCACTAACAGCCTCGGGTGAAATTTCAGACGACGAAGCTGAAAACGAGGATGAGGGGGAAGAAGAAGACTTCTCCCAGAACCCGACGACAGCTCAGCCAGAGACAGATGTCTCCATCCCCACTCTGTTCGACATGTGTCACAGAATGGCGGACACGTTACGGATCAGCTGGCCAGAACCCCCACCTCACCAACATGTAACGAGGTTGGCGGGGAATTATTTCTTTGCAAAACAGCAGTCGGCCATGAGGCACAGAATACCGATTTTTCTGGATTTCCTGACGGAGCTCACTCGTACCTGGGCTGAACCCAGGGCTCCCATGCTTCTGCCACTCTCCCAGTTCCTCGATGTCGCCGGCATGGAGTCAGCAGGAATTGCCAATGTCCCACAGATGGAGGACACGCTGGCGGCTCACTTGGCCTCCAGGACGTCGGGCACAAAGCCAACTCTGCCCAGCAAAGCCTGTCGCGCCTCGGCCTCCCAGCTCAAAAAATGTTACAGGGCTCAGGGCCTTGCGGTCCGCGCCATGAACGCGTTGGCCATGATACATGCCTACTTGGCAGAGAAGCTGCAGGATCTCCAGCAAACATTGAACAAAAAGGTTGCGGCAAAGATCCTGGAGGAAGCCCGCAAGGCGACTGACTTCGTCCTTCGGATGATGGGGACCGTGGCTATCGCTCAAGGGAGATGCATGGCTGAAGTGGTCATCACCCAGCACCACCTGTGGCTGACTTTGACGTACCTGCCGGAGGGCCAGCGGTTCCCGTTCCTCTACCACCTGATCAAGCCGACGGGACTCTTCGAAGGGGCTCTGGAGCGTATCCAGAGCAGGTAGGAGCAAAGACAAAAACAGGCCGAAGCCTTGCACGAGGGGATGCCAAGAAAAGCTTTTGCACCCCCCAGAGACACCAGTGGGAGGAGGGCCGTGCAACCTCGACACCGCTCAGCCATACACCGTCCCCCGCAGAAAAGACCAGCTTACAATGGGGAGCAACGGTAGAGACCCGCAGCAGGTCCATCTCAGGCTGGCCAGTCATAGACCAGGAACAGGTTCGTTCCTCACCAATCGGTTCCGCTGAGAACTTCCTCGATGAACCGGGACAGAAGGCAAAAGTTGGCCTGATGAAGCGGGACCACTTCACACTTTTACAGGTTTGTCCGCCCATGTGGTACAGGAACCCAGACTTTTAAGCCCAGACTTTATGTGTAAAAGCAACAAAAAGCTGGTGACATTCGTGTGTACACAAAATAAACTGTTTCTGTTGTGTGTGTAAAAAAGACACTTTGTTCTTTAAAACACAAAAATAAAGTACCAAAAGCACAAACTGCCCTGTTCTTGACAAAAAACAACAACAACAACAACAACACAGCACCATTTTTATGAAAACAGTCACGATGAAGGGAGAGGGCAATCACCCCTCCTTCCTCGTGAGACATAAGGTGTCAGGTCAGACAATGAGCCTCAGCGGGACTTCTGGAGTCTGTCTGGAGCAGGCAGAATTCACAGCGACCGCTGGTGGACAGGTCAGCCCGTACAGGGGCCAAGCGGTGGGGGGCAACTGCTCCCCCTCCCACACCCACGACACACAGACAACCCAGAATGCACATGTCCCAAAGGCTCAGCGCACACGCTCAGGCCTGGGGGGCATGTCATCCAAAAACGTGGGTAATGTCAACAGTCTGTCAAGGCCTCCGGCTACAGTTCCACAAGAGGCCACCCCCGTTCACGGGCGTGCTGTTGTCGAACATAAACCCAGACCGTGCACACGTCTTAAGAGAGGAGATATCAACAATGCTACAGAAAGGAGTGATACATATTGTTCCAACACACAATATGCACAAGGGTCACTATAGCAAGTATTTCCTCATGCCCAAACGGGACCAGAGCTTGAGACCTATTCTGGATCTAAGAGCACTGAACAGAAGAATAAAAACTTACAAATTCAAAATGCTCACGCTGAGACAGGTGATCCAGTCTGTGAGACCGTGAGATTACACCTGCAAATTGGATTTGAAAGATGCAGTTTTCCACGTGAGCATTTGGAAGAGACACAGAAGATATATCCGCTTTGCATTTGAAGGGAAAGTTTACAAATTTCTGGCTTTACCTTTCGGACTAAAAACTACACCACGAACATTTACAAAATATCTGGACGCAGCCTTGACCCCGCTCAGGGGTCAAGGGGTCAGAATTATGAATTATCTGGACAATCTGTTGATTCTCGCCGAGAACAGAGCACAAGCCCAGCTGTACTCACAGATGGTGCTGGCTCACCTGAAGGCTCTGGGTTTCATCATAAACATGCAGAAAAGCAATTTGACACCATCCCAGATTACGATATTTCTGGGTGTACAGGTCAACACCATTCTTTACAGAGCATTGCTCTTGGAAGCATGTATTTCATCCATCCACCTCTGCCTGGCATGCTTTTAGCTGGACCAGAGAGTGTCTCTCAAACTGTACCAGCGTCTCCTGGGTCTTCTGGCAGCAGCCATTGCCTACGTGCCTCAGGCATTATTAAAAATGCGAGCTCTGCAGATATGGCTACACAAACTAATGTATCCTGCCTCCCTCAGGCGGGCAGGGAAGATACTGATCAGCCCAGTGTGCATGACAGCCCTGGAACCCTGGAGGGCTCCTTCAGTGTTCACAACAGGCGTCCCGCTGGGACGAGTACTGTCTCATGTGGTGATCACCACAGATGCTTCAAAGAGGTTGGGGAGC